>APFE030341312.1:0-10940 GCA_000404065.3 Pinus taeda
CAAGAACAATATTGAAGATTGGTTTCAAAAGAACCTTGCACCAAATCCAAGAATAAAACAGGTTACTCACATCCTTGCAAATAATCAAGTAAAAATTTTAAACCTTGATGTGAGCATTTTCGAATTCTTAGTCTGTAGGTGGCTTCACTGGTAGCATGCTTCTACCTAGGAAATAAAAAATATTTCAAGCAAGTTAAGGTAGAATACATTAGAAAAATAAAACGAGATCTCTCTAGAGTTTTTGGTCTTATTTTTCTTTAACAAGAAAAAAAAAACATCATCATTTCTCATGAATAAATTTACACTTCATCCACACTAACCTGCAAAAATAATATAAAAACAAATCAATATGTTAGTATGCTCTCTTCCCGCGCTTCGAGCAATCACGAAAGATAATAAAATATATTGATTTATTTTGCACAAATCAATAAAAATCTCTTACTTGAAATTTACACAAATCATAAAAACTACAACATTATAGGAAATCAAAATCATTTAAAAAAAAATCGTTTATTTTCGATTTCAAATTTAAAAATTAAATTTGTAGTTTAGTGATTTGATCAATGCGTTAAAACTTCTCTACATATCGGGCTATTAAAGTGTTTACCTTAAGGAAGGCAATGGTGAATGTTGGGTTAACAAGAAATGGCTATTTGAATACTCTTACATGGAACCAACCTTGCACTATTGGAATCCTTATTTTTCTTAGCCCACATCAATTGGAATTCCGATTAACATGCAGATGAGTAAAGTGAAATGAATGCTCCAATTTAGTACAGTTAGACAAGAATAATCCCACTTATTTCCATTTTGTGTATGTGGTGATTATTCTCCTTTTGGATTTGTTAGTTGCATGAAAACTTGTCTCCAAGAGGTAGAAGCTTTAATTCTATTGCAAATAAGATTTGAATTGGAACAATACATTTTTTTAAGAACCTTTATTATACAATATTTATTTAATAACATCTTTATGGGGAGAATTAAGATATGTTCTTTTATGAAGCGTTGAATATCTGCAGTAACATGATAGTTTTTTCTGGAGTAGCATTGGATCGTTTACTTGGAGAAACGTTAAATTATGTTGGAGCACTGTTATCATTCTTGGACAGCCTAAACACATTGAAAATTCTATCTTTTCTAATACAATGTTAAATGCTAGTGTTATCATTGTAGCAACGTTATTCTCCTTAATATCATTGCTGCATTCCAACGTTATTCTTTCCAACATACAATAAAACATTATTTTATTTTGAAAACTTTCATTTGGAGAACTTTCATGCCTAGAGATTGTTCAAATGGTTATTCAATAACGTTCAAATGTTTGTCAATAGCATTCAAAATTGTTTAACATTCCTGAAGAGCATTCAAATGTTTATCAATTTATTGAATAGCCTTTTAGAGCAACATATAATCTTATTAGAGAAACATTCAAAGTTATATGCCTTTGGAACAATGTATTGTTTGCATATTGGGCAATGCATTGGTTGCACAAAATGGGCAACATATTGTTTTTCACATAACAATGTAGATCCGAGCATCAATAGTGTATTTTTTGCACAAAATGGACAACGCATCCTTGTTTCCTCATATGCAAATCTGGTAGGTTGCCATGTGTGACTGAAGGTAGGTGGACGGGGAAAGAAAATTCCCAATGAATCTCAATCACAATCCCATGCAATGATACCTCTTAAATACTGTTGCGTGTGAATAAGGGAATTGTCCCAAACTGCTGCTTGTATCTCTATGTACAGGCTACCAATTGTAATGCGTAGGAGCTGAACTGTAGAGTTGTGTACATGTGTGGAGTCAAGTGGAGACATACTCCAAAATTATCTCAATTAAACTAGCATACATGCGTTATGAATGCACAGTGGAGGGAACTACAAATTCAAGGTATATCCTTCATAAGTCAACCCTAACGTGCCAAAATAGCAATCAAGCATGAATCCATTTGAGTGATTTGAGTGATTTTGCATGTAGATTTTCTGGCTCGATTTGAGCGATTTGCTGAATTTCAACGATTGTATGAACTTGCATTCTGTCCCTTCATTCATTGATTCGTTCCACAATTTCATTTAAAATGACAAACTATAATGTGAGGAAGGAAGCTGTGCAGAGAGGCAAAAATGCGATGAATAATGCTAGGAGGTTGACACCACAAGGGGTATCTCTAGAAAATAATGTGAGGTAAGTGATCTACCCCTAACATTGTTCTAGAAAATCATCCGAGGTAAGTGATCTACGTGAGATTTGCGTTATGATGTGCATTACGATTTGGAAAAATATTTATTGTTCCTAGTTTGATTGAAGCTCCTATTCACATGAAATATGCAACCATTGTTGCAACCCTATTGAGGACTTATTTAAAAGACATCGATGCACATGATTATAATTGAAGTCTAATTAAAACATAAATGTGTTGATAACACTCAGAAACTTGTCGTGAACTGACTCCATGGAGACGTTACGTGAAGTATGTTGGAAGGTCATCACTAAAGTGTTCACTTGGATTAATATTCTAGCATAAAGTGACACTCTTCCATTTTTGCGTGGGGAGTATTTCATCCAAGGATAAGTCTGAATTGTATATAATTTCTAGACACCAGGATTTGATTGTATGCATGAACTATAATTCATACAGTAAGAGCCTTTAGAAACCAACACAACCATGGCTACAATAGACAAAATGAATTTCAATTATCTATCAAGTTTTTTCCCATCAAAAGTCATTATTGTTTTGTTTTGTAGCCAAAGTTGTGGTATAGTGATTCAAAAAATCGACGTTCTGAAAGCCCCCTAAATGTTCATTGAGATTGAGCACTGTGTTGGCCTAAATTTGAACTCTAAATTGCATACTGAAGATCTAAAGGTCGTGTGTTTGATCCATGCTCACCACATTTAATCATATGTTGGAAGTCCTACCGGGATCCATGATAAATTATAGAGAAAAAGGGAATGCTCATCCATGGATCCGTGGTGCAATGGTAACGTGTCTAACTTTAGATCAAAAGCTTGTGTGTTCGATTCAGCTCTCGGGTTTGAGGTTATGTGTTCGATTCACCTCAGGTTCAATTCGTAATATCTGATGGACAACTTACCAAGAGTTTTTTTCTTGGTTGCTGATTCTGGTTGCTGGCCTTTCTTCATTGTTTGATTATGGTATCTTTGTTTGATTTTAGTAGAAGGTATTTCAAGCTGTGTAATCATCTTGATTTTTGAAATTGTTTGGTGGATTTATTTCCCCGAGCATTGCATTTACACACAACAAATTCATTTTTCCAGTTTCATGGTGATCGAAGTTGTTTGTGGTACTTTGATGAGGAAGAATTGAAATAAGATTGGGCAATCACTCAGTCAGTGTCAAATAAGCAGTCTAACATTAAGTACATTGACATGCACCAATTTTTTTTGAAACCTTGCATAGAAGTTGAACGGCACGTCAATCGGCTACAATGAATTGTTGACAAGTGCACTGCATTATAGTTGAACAACAAGTCAAAGTGGTTTAATACGTTGACAGTTGGACACAAAGATGGTTCCACACTTGGAAGCAAATTAGGATGATTCATTTTTAGAACATTTGGAGGATTATGGTTGGCATTAAAATCTATGTTTGTATTCTTGTTGTATGCTTTTATGTAACATACTAATATGCAGGACACAACAAATCTCTAATGCCCAACTTTTTGCCATGTACATTCCATGAGCCATTTGATAAAAACAGGAAGTAATTTATTTTTCATGGGTATTTATTAAAAATGGACTGTTATCAACATCATGAATTGGGCAAAAATTACACTTTTGATTTTCCTTAATCTGTTTCATTTTGGCATACAATTTTTGCATAAGAATCAGGAAGGGAATGACCATTTCTTCTTGAACACACTTATGTTCTTTATCCCAAGTTTTCTTTTGTAGGTTTTGGGTGATCAATTGATCCCTAAGGAGATTAAATAGTACCGGCGATTGGTCTTCAAAAGACTAATTTCATGAAAAATTCTAAAAAACAAGTCCATGATCATAAACAAAATTTCCAGAAAATTACAAGTTCTTGCAACTTATTGTAATAACTTAATGGTTTGACATGTTGCATGACAGATTAGCAAATTCGAAGATCTAGGGCTTGTTCCTAAATGTCCAAGGATGGTGAAATAACTATCCACTCTTGAATTCGAAGTCTACAGGTGGCTGGTCAACGTTAGTCAAACTCAACTATCTTAGCAGAAATTCCAGAATAAATGAGAAGATATGCTATTTTTGAGATTTTGCATGCCGTAATTCACATTTTCCCAGCAAGAGTCATTATCCATTTCTCATTACCCACATACACTATATTACATTTTCTTCAATCCTAACCCACCAATAAAAGCAACAAAGCTCATTTACAAGATTTTTGTTCCACTTTACATATTCATGTTCAATTTCATTTTTCCTACCCTTGCAAATAAAACCATGCTTCCATACACCATTGAGTCCATAGTCCTTGAGTCTAATTTTTTTTCTAAAAACACCTTGAAGCTTACATCCTTAAGGGCAAGCTATCACGATGATAAACAAAGGGAATACATCAATGTCCCTTGTTCATTGGATCTTCTAAGTATTCAATAACAACAAATTCATTCATACTTAGAAATATGTGTTCGGGGCATCTTGACTGTCATCCACACCAAAGATGGGAGTTCTCGTGTTGAGTAGTGGCATCCATTAATGGCCACTAAGTTAAAAATTTCTTGTTATGTTTGACACCGGAACATTGATTCACATGAAAAGAATTATGCCAACGAGTGTTGAAGACTTGAAGATCCATCATTTTGTAGTAGAGGAAGCAGATTTACTTTCATTACTTTTCAGTTTTTCATGTAAATGACTTGAGGACAAGTCAATAAATAAGGCTGGGGGGAAGTGTAAATTCTAAATTTTGTATACCTTCCAAGCCTTATACATTTCCAACCGCATTCAACAGTAGATTTCGAACATTCAATAGAAGATCCAGCAGGAGATTTAGCAGCAGATGCAACAATAATAAAAGATTCACTTTTTCGACTTCATCCACCATTTTCACAACCAAGTAAAGAAGACTATGATTAGAATTTTGCAGCCACACATGCACAAATCTCATCCATTTTTGAAAGGGTAAGTTGAGGTATGATATTTTCTAACTTTTAACCATTTAATTCCTTGAAAGCTAGAATGTTAATTGTTGGAAGAAAGCTTCCTTTCCTCATTTTACAAAATTGTCAAAACCACCAGTTTGGGGTGAAGGGGCGTGGGGATACATTTAAATCCATACTTTGTCACCTTCATATTTTTCCATATTCATATATCACATTCTAAAACCCACATACTTTCAAAATATATTTACTATTACATCATCATGAGCATAAAAATGGCTTTGTAAAAAGTATTTAAAAGTTAATTGGATTCCAACACAATCATGGTTGTTAGACAAGAACCAACCATGATGCATTCCAACAAAATACTTCACAATAAAAATCACATTATCAATATGCAAATATCATACATTAAAATTGAATGCAACAAACAAAATATGGTTGAAACACAAGAACCAACCAAGTTGCAATTCATCAAAAACACTTTGCAAAAGTTAAGTAAGCGATATCATGCAAATTTTAAGCCAAAACTCAAGTATCAAAAGTAATGTAATAGATTGCGTGAGGACATGCAATACCTTCAGTTTGGGGTATGTTGGGCCTAATAATTATCCTTAAAATACATCCACTTTCACTCCATTCAACATCCATTTTCTCTCCATTCACACATTTTCTCACCTCTATTCCACTGCCATGTCATCACATTAGCTTCACTTTCATCATTAAATGGGTTACCATTGTGTTTTCCAAAATGTTATTAATTCTTAGTATTTTTAAGAGAATTTGTTGTTAAAATTTAGAAAATAATATCCATATACTTATACCTAACAATTAGAATGAGTTTGTTGACGTGTATAGGTTCAAAGGAAGCTTCTAAGGCACTCTTATGTGGCACTCTATGTTCAAATTCGAATTTGAGGAGATCATGGACCTCATGGATAAGATCATGGACCTCATGGAGAAGATCATGGAGGATAGGATTATGTGTCACTATTGGTTGAGAAATATGTGGATCAAAGGAGGGAATAGTGGATCATCATTATGAGTTTTTTATCTCATCTTGTTGTATAAATAGGACTGCTATCTCCTTTATTTGCAATCTTATTTTTTTTAGAATTTAGAAACTTAGTCCTTCATTTGTAATTTTAGATTTTAGGATCATTGTGATGGATATTTAGAATCTCTTGGAATGTAGAACTTTGAGCTTGTAATTTCAATTTGCAATTGATGATAAATAAAGTGGATTGAATTTTCTTCTACATTTGACATCTTTCTAGGTGTGCTTGTGGAGCTATGGAGGGCCCCAATTGCCTCACTTACATACTTTTTTTGGTATAGTAAGCTTTCATTATGTTTTTAGTTTCATTAGTTTAAAGATTTTGATGCTGGAAATATAAATGAATAGTCTCTTGTAAGAGAGCTTTAATATTTCTTGTAATCAATTTGAATTATGTTTAAATGCCTTCATTTCTTAGTTTATTGATTAATATGGTTAGAGATATTACTGAATAGTCTCGTGTAAGGGAGCTTTAATATTTCTTACACATATCACAATGTCTTTAGATTCCATTTTGTTGAATGACTAAATAGGTGTTGGAGATCCCAATGAAATACCTCCTGTAAGGGAGCTTTGGCATTTCTTCACCTAGCTCAGTTTAGTTTGTCTCTAAGTCCATATATATTGGATGATCCTCGCAGTTTAGTTACCCGGATTGATAATAAATGAAAGTCTAATTTTCATCCGCATTTTAGACCCAACATTTTAGCGTTGTTGCCGTGGAGGATCATTTAGCGATAGATTTAGGAATTCATTTTTCTTGCAATTTCTTTTTATGGACTAATTTGTGAAACTTGGTGACAGCAGGATCTTCATAAAGGTGTTCAAGTTTGAGCTTTTTGATTTTTCATACTTAGTTGGATTTTAAATTCAGTTTTTTTATCAAACCGAGAAATTTGAAGATGTTAAAGAGGTACTTCTTTGAGGGCAAGAACAATATTGAAGATTGGTTTCAAAAGAACCTTGCACCAAATCCAAGAATAAAACAGGTTACTCACATCCTTGAAAATAATCAGGTAAAAATTTTAAATCTTGATGTGAGCTTTTTCAAATTCTTAGTCCATAGGTGGCTTCACTAGAAGCATGCTTTTACCTAGGAAATAAAAAATCTTTCAAGCAAGTTAAGGTAGAATAGATTAGAGAAATAAAATGAGATCTCGCTAGAGTTTTTAGTCTTGTTTTTCTTTGAAAAAAAAAACAACATCATCATTTCACATGAATATATTTACACTTCATCCACACTAACCTGAAAAAATAATAAAAAAACAAATCAATAGGTTAGTATGCTCTCTTCCTGTGCTTCGGGCGATCAGGAAAAATAAAAAAATCTATTGATTTATTTTTCACAAATCAATGAAAATCTCTTGCTTGTATTTTACACAAATCATAAAAACTACAACATTATAAGAAATCAAAATCATTTAAAAAAAATCGTTTATTTTTTATTTCAAATTTAAAAATTAAATCTGTAGTTTGGTGATTTGATCAATGTGTTAAAACTTCTCTACATATCGAGCTATTAAAGTGTTTACCTTAAGGAAGGCAATGGTGAATGTTGGGTTAACAAGAAATGGCTATTTGAATACTCTTACATGGAACCAACCCTCCAAGATTCGAATCCTTATTTTTCTTAGCCCACTTCAATTGGAATTCTGATAAAAATGCAGATGAACAAAGTGAAATGAATGTCCCAATTTAGTATGGTTAGATAAGAATAATCCCCCTTATTTCCAGTTTGTGTATGTGGTTATTATTCTCCTTTTGTATTTGTTGGTTGCATGAAAACTTGTCTCCAAGAGGTAGAAGCTTTAATTCTATTGCAGATAAGATTTGAATTGGAACAACACTTTTTTTTAAGAACCTTTATTATACAATATTTATTCAATAACGTCTTCATGGGGAGAATTAAGATATGTTCTTTTATGGAGCGTTGAATATATGCAGCAATGTGATAGTTTTTCTGGAGCAGTGTTGGATTGTTTACTTGGAGAAATGTTAAATTATGTTGGAGCACTGTTATCATTCTTGGACGGCCTAAATACATTGACAATGCTATCTTTTCTAATACAATGTTAAATGCTAGTGTTATCATTGTAGCAACGTTATTCTCCTTAATATCATTGCTGCATTCCAACATTATTCTTTCCAGCATATAATACAACGTTATTTTATTTTGAAACTTTCATTTGGAGAGCGTTCATGCCTAGAGAGAGTTCAAATGGTTATTGAATAACATTCAAATGTTTGTCAATAGCGTTCAAAATTGTTTAACATTCCTAAAGAGCATTCAAATGTTTATCAATTTATTGAATAGCCTTTAGAGTAGCGTATAATCTTATTAGAGAAACATTCAACGTTATATGCCTTTGGAACAATGTATTGTTTGCATATTGGACAATGCATTGGTTCCACAAAATGGGCAACATACTGTTTTTCACATAACAGTGGAGATGTGAGCATCAATAGTGTATTGTTTGCACAGAATGGGTAGTGTATCCTTGTTTCCTCATATGCAAATCTGGTAGGTTGCCATGTGTGACTGAAGGTAGGTGGATAGGGGAAGCAAATTCCCAATGAATCTCAATCACAATCCCATGCAATGATGCCTCTTAAATACTGTTGCGTGTGAATAAGGGAATTGTCCCAAACTGCTGTGCGTATCTCTATGTACAGACTGCCAACTGTAATGCGTAGGAGCTGAACTATAGTGTTGCGTACATGTGTGGAGTCAAGTGGAGACATACTCCCAAATTATTTCAATCAAATTGGCATACATGAGTTATGAATCTGCAGTGGAGGGAACTGCACATTCAAGGTATATCCTTCATAAGTCAACCGTAACGTGCCAAAATAGCAATCTGGCATGAATCCATTTTAGCAATTTGAGCAATTTTGCATGTAGATTTTGTGGCTTGATTTGAGTGATTTTCTGATTCTCAACGATTGTATGAAATTTCATTTTGTCCCTTTGTTCATTGATTCATTCCATGATCTCATTTAAAATGACAAATTGTACTTTGAGGAAAGACGTTGTGCAAAGAGTAAAAAATGCGATGAACAATGCTAGGAGGGTGACACAGCAAGGGTTATCTCCAGAAAAGAATGTGAGGTAAGCGATTTGCCCAGAACACTGTTCTGGAAAATTAGTCGAGGTAAGGGATCTGCACAGGATTTGCGTTATTATGTGCGTTATGATTTGAAAAAATATTTGTTGTTCCTAGTTTGATTGAAGCTCCTATTCGCATGAAATGTACAACCATTTTTGCAACTCTATTGAGGACTTATTTAAAATACATCGATGCACATGATTATAATTGAAGTCTACTTAAAACATAAATGTGTTGATAACACTCAGAAACTTGTTGTGAACTGACTCCATGTAGAAGTTATGCAAAGTATGTGGGAAGGTCATCACTAAAGCGTTCGATTGGATTAATATTCCAGCATAAAGTGACACTCTTCCATTTTTGTGTGAGGAGTATTTCATCCAAGGATAAGCCTGAATTGTATATAGTTTCTGGACACCGGGATTTGATTGTATGCATGAACTATAATTCATACAGTAAGAGCCTTTAGAAACCAACACAACCATGACTACAGTAGACAAAATTAATTTCAATTATCTATCAAGTTTTTTCCCGTCAAAAGTCATTATTTTTTTGTGTTGTGGCCAAAGTGTTGGTATAGTGATTCAAAAACTCGACATTGTGAAAGCCCCCTAAATGTTCATTAAGATTTAGCACTGTGTTGGACTAAATTTGAGCTCTAAACCGCAGATTGAAGATTTGAAGGTCGCATGTTCGATCCATGCTCACCACATTGAATCATATGTTGGAAGTCCTACCGGGATCCATGATAAATTATAGAGAAAAAGGGAATTATCATCCATGGATCCGTGGTGTAGTGGTAATGTGTCTGACTTTAGATCAAAAGCTTGTGTGTTTGATTCACCTCTCAGGTTTGAGGTTATGTGTTCAATTCACCTCGGGTTCAATTCGTAAAATCTGATGGACAACTTATTAGGAGTTTTTTTCTTAGTTGTTGATTCCGGTTGCTGGTCTTTCTTTCTTGTTTGATTCTGGTAGCTTTGTTTGATTTTAGTAGAAGGTATTTCAAGCCGTGTATTCATCTTGATTTTTGAATTTTTCTAGTGGATTTATTTCCCCGAGCATTGCATTTACACACAACAAATTCTTTTTCCAGTTTCATGGTGATTGAATTTGTTTGTGGTACTTTGATGAGGAAGAATTGAAATAAGATTGGACAATCACTCAGTTAGTATCAAATAAGTAGTCTAACATTAAGTACATTGACATGCACCAATAAAAAGAAAATGAAACCTTGTATAGAAGGTGTGTCATGCGGAAAGAGTTATTTTTGCTGACAAAACTAACCTCCCTAGGAGTCTAAGACTCTCTAGTGACAAACAAGACAATTAAGAGCAATCCTTCTCTAAACATACATTATTCTATGAGAAACCAAGTGTTTTTCGATCCTACCTCAAGTCCAACTCTTGTTGTAGCAGTCCAGCCTCGTCGATCCAGATGAGCTCCTCCTTCACTTTGAAACCTGCATACACTAACAATCAAACGATTACATAACACCTGAATATTCCATAAAACAAAGCATATTCAACATATAGACCAAGGAGTATATGAAACAATTCATTAACAACAAATCATTGAGAAGAATGGACTTATTTGTATTAAGGAAACAAAAAAGAAACCATTACAACCTGAGCCTTGGTGTTGTGCAAGTTCCTTCCAGGGTCC
>APFE030341312.1:47001-60158 GCA_000404065.3 Pinus taeda
TCAAAATATTATATTTTATAACAATAAAATTGAAGCAGGCAACAAAGGCATACGTGGAAATTCATAAGCTCAAGCCCAAGTCTGAGCTTCTATTGAGTATTGTTGAGAGGATGTCAATATTCTCATTGAAAATGAATTGTAGAAATTTAACCAGGTTAAACCAAATATTATATTTTATAAGAATAAAATTGAAGCAGGCAACAAAAGCATACGTGGAAATTCATGAGCCGGAGCCCAAGTCTGAGCTTCTATTGAGTATTATTGAGAGGATGTCAAGATTCTCATTCAAAATGAATTCTAGAAATTTAACCAGAAGTAGTAGAGTAGGGCGTAGAGTTCTCGGATTAGCATGTTCCCATCGAGGTAAAGGATTGACTTCCTACATTAGGAGCTCATCTCGAAGAAACCTAGACACTGTATTGGCACCTTAAACACTTACTTGGAGTAGGAATAAGGTCCTCTTTTTATGGAGGGTTTCACCTTACTATTCTAACTTGATGTGAGAGGGTCTTCACCGGATTATGGATGGTCATTTGCAGTCTTTGAAAATAACTATCCACAAAACAAGCAACCTCATCCAGGCATGATTTGAATGAAATAAAGATATTTCTAAGAATATAAGAATTGATTCATAATTATTTAATTAATTAATATAATATGAATTTAATGAATAAAAAAAAGACCCTTGACGTCTTAGATCTCATTCCTGACCAACTTTTAGTTTAATATTTCTAAGAATATATAAGAATGATCCATAATTATTTAATTATATTTATATATATAATATATATGAAACATTCAAATCAATTTAAAATTAAAAAAATATATTTAAATAAAAAATTTAAAAAAAATTAAAAAAATCCTTTCGATATCATTAGATATTATTTGGAAAACTAGAGCGTAATTTAATACATGCTGGTTATATATTACATTCAAATCCATTATATATATATATATATAGTATATATATAAATATAAATAATAATACTCTCAAGATTAATTTAAAATATAAATAAAAATAAAAAGAATATTTTTAATGAAAATATTAAAAAGGAATAAAAAAATAAATTCATTTAAATTAAAAAAAATATTTTCATTAATGAAGTTACAATTTGGATTTGAAAATCTATTATTATTATTATTATTATAAATATTATAAAATTTTTAAATTGATTCAAAATATAGGTTAAAAGTAAAAATAATATTATTTTAATAATAAAAATTGAAGTTGGCGGTAGAGACATAAATGGAAATTTAAGGTCACAAACTTAATTTGAGCTTTTATTTAGCTTCATCTAGAGGATGCCCTTGTGGTCATTCAACAAGAATGATCTAACATAGAACTGAATTTGATATTGTAACGACCAAACATTTTACGTAAATAAATTGTTTATTTACCATTATAGGTGAATATAAAACAGAGATTATTATTTTCTTAAAAAAATGATGAAAATATTATTTGTTCAAAAATTGAATAATATGGATTGCATAATATATATGAACACAATAACTTTATGTGAAAAGTTATTTTCTTTTCTTGCTTAAAATAAAAGAAACAGTTGCCAGCAGACTAGGGGAAACCCTAAGTGCTTTTCCCTTTCCCATAGAAAAGGGGAAAGAGGAAAAGACCCGGGTTTTTAGAGGAACAAACGGGAAGAAAAGAGAAGGGCACTGAAGCAAAAGAGAACAGTGCTACGTCTGGTGAGGACCAGATAGCACAGGCACAAGTGTGCTTTATATTGCTGAGGGCTGTGGCCGGCAAGTGAGCTTGGGGGAGAGATTCAGTTCGGATGACTGATCTCGTGGCTGGGAGGATAACAAGCATTAAATAATCTTCTACATTCTAGAGAAGCGCAGAGGATAGAGAACGAGGAAATACAGGTAAGTACAGATGTTATTCAGTATTACTGGGAATTTTTCCATAAATCTTGAAAGGTTAGACATTATTATGTATTTCTGAGAATTTGATTATAATTTCTGTAAGGTTATTATTAGGTCGTGAATTAGGAACTAGTGCATTACTGAACTGATACTGGTAATGAATAGTGCATTTGTTTATCTATGTAAAAACCAGAGAACTGAGAAACTAAACGTTTATACAGTACCATAATCTCTGACAACTCAAATTGTATACAATGAGAGGAACATTAATTTTATCAAATGTAAGAATAGAAAAATAACTGTTCCTAACTGTCATTGACTGAGTGCGAAAACAGGAACATAACCGTTCATAACCGTACCACATAGATAACTCAGGAAATAGTAATTTACACTCTGTAAAGATGACTCAGGAAGCAATGACTTATATTCTGCATAAACAATACAAATACCGAACGAAAGAATGCACCTTAGAGTAAAAAGGATGAATTACATTACAAGTATAGCGTCTAAAGAAGAATTATTAGAAACATCCTACTCTCAGCTAGAATGCTAAGTCCTGTACACTGTAAAATATGCACACCCATGTCGGTAATGTCATCACAAACCCTATCGGGGACAACAGTTTTATATATCAGATGCAAGAACAAACGCTGTAACTAAATCACAATTTAAACGCTGCCATGATAACCGACCGACCATATCAACACTATGAATAAGTGGACTGGCAGAATACACAGGAGGTTACGACCTGGTAGTATGGAGCTCAAGAGAAAAGACGAGTATTGTGCCGTGAAAAGAATTGATTAAAACATTGAACCATATGAACATACTCTGTAAAGAAGGTCATTAAACGATGAAAACAAAGGGAATAAATATAGGAAACTGTGGCCTGTGCGTTCAATAAACAAATATAACCTAATGATGAGAAAAGTCGGTGGCTCCTGTAAGAGCAAGACCATCATCGAATATCAACAGGGCATTCTCATAAATGTCAAACATGTATATATAACCTAATCATGAGAAAGTCGGCAACTCATGAAGGAGAAAGACCGTCATCGAATATCAACAGAGTATTTTCATAAATACCGAATAAACATATATACATAATCATGAAGAGAATCGGTGGCTCGTATGAGAGCAATACCGCGTTACCAACAGAACATTAACATGTAAATCAATTGCAAATGTATTAAGTACAGTAATAATATGATGACATGTTCGGACAACTCGGGTCGAACCCTGAACCCATAACGAATAAACTGTAACCAAATGATACCGAATCATTACATAACAAAACATACTGAGACCTGTGTAAATACATTAGAAGACAGGGTCTAATCGAGTGCTGAACTCGATTCCTTAGCTAATGAAATCCTTCGAACAGTTTCAGAGGATTCGGGTAGCCGTAAATAAAAAGGTATATGTAAACATATCTAATCAGAACAAGCTACGCCATTCGGCATCATTGGGTTAACCCTCCAGGACAGAGGTCAAACATCGAATAAGAAGAGATGCCCTGTTTGAGAGAAATCATTACGCCAAGCCACAAACAGTAGTCGACAATACCCTGACAGAAGAAGAACAACAATAAGCATGACTCAGAGATGGAAGCAACTGATAAATCCCTACGGGTAGTAGGAGCACTTACCTGTAAGGTGAACGTTGGCGGCAGAAACCCTGTACCCTCCTTGTCGCCGCGGGTCTCGATGGACTGTCTCCCTGTTCCAAACCAGTATTCGAACGAGGGCAGTTAGCCACATTTACAAATTATGATGGGAAAAGAAAACCAGTACAGCAAATGTGATAAGGGAGAAGAGTATTACCTGATGGCCGAATGGAAGCTCAAAGTGGAAGTCAGTAATGGCTCCATCTTCAACGGAGTCCATGACTGCAACGCACTAGAAGACGCTGACGGGGTGAACCAGACTAAGACCAAGCCATTGGTACCGTGGTATGGAGGCGACACCGGAAGAAGACGCTGCTCTGCGAACTGGAGGGAGCAGCGTTGCAAATAACACAAGAATGAATGAATGAGACCCTAAGTACCCCTGTTATCAAGGCAACTCAATACACACCATCCGATCATCAGACTCCATCCTAATCGTCTGTTCACTGTGGAAATCCCGAGGAGATTGCAGTAGAGCTGTGGCATTTAATCCAACATCTACCAAACCAAAAAAATCAGCGAAGCGGATCGAGGGCGTGGAT
Source organism: Pinus taeda (assembly GCA_000404065.3). Taxonomy (NCBI): domain Eukaryota; kingdom Viridiplantae; phylum Streptophyta; class Pinopsida; order Pinales; family Pinaceae; genus Pinus; species Pinus taeda. The sequence continues at coordinate 51,091 of APFE030341312.1, forward strand.
CGAGGAGACAGCTGTCCAGCTCAGAGCCATTAGCTAATGCCGCCAAAACTAAGGAATTACGGATGCATTTATGTATTGTGTAATGACCCAAGGACAATTAACCTTATACGTTTCCGCCAATATGTAAATCCGAGTTAGACCATTACTAACTTTACCATCATTTGCCTGGAGATGAAAGGAGTTACTGTTTAGGTAAATAGATTAAAATAATTTTTTTTTATATTTATGTATTGTTTGTCGTATAAAGGGTTATGACATATGGTATCAGAGCCCAGATACAACACTGTGGCCTCTGGGTAAGACAATAATGAGTGGACACTGTAGTAAATGGATTAACAAATAGTCATTTTTATTATTACCCTTGAACGTATTTTTTTTACAGGATCAGATTCTGAGAACAAAAGACATGAGGAGGGCAGATAATACACCGCGACGACTTGTAATGGGGCAGGGCGTGCCCGACTCAGAAAATAACCCAGAATTGTGGGTACAACTTGGAGAAGAAGCCAGAATCACAAATCAATCAATTTTGGAGACAGTACAGGAGCTGAAGAATGAGATGGCTCGACTACGAGAAGATAATGCCCGATTAACAATGGAACAAAAAAGAATTTTGAAAAGTTTGTCCGACAGACAAAATCAACTACCAGTTAATCCTAGTGCGGAACAACAAAGAATGTCTAAAGAGCAGAACCATCACATACCCCCCGAAGGATTGGAGGAGCAAGAGGAACGCTCCGACAATGCATTTGAACAGCAAACCTCGAAAAGACAAAGGGTAGAATTACAAGGGGAATTCCGCAAGATTAAGCCACCATATTTTGACGGAGAACAAGAAGAAGCAGCTGAAGCATGGTTAATCAATATGAACAAGTATTTTCAGCTTTATGAATACGACCACAATCTTAAAGCACGAATGGCTATTTTTCAATTACAAGGAAAGGCTACCTTGTGGTGGGAGGAGGTGAAGATTGTAAAAGGGGTCACCGAGCAAAACATAACATGGGACAATTTTCAAAGGTTCTTTAAAGAGAGGTATTTAACCGAGCACTTTTATGATGAAAAAGCCAGAGAATTCCATGATCTACGATTGGGGCAACAAACTATGGATGAATTCATCACCCGTTTTACTTCCCTACTCCGCCACGTGCCATATATAAGAGAGGAAAAAGCGAAAGTGCAGCGATTCGTTAGAAGTTTACCCCCATATATGCGGGAGAGGATTGAATTTGACAATCCAAAATCGATGGATGAAGTAATCCGCAAGGCTAGAATCTGCTATCAGCAAGGTAAATAGAAAGGGGAAACTGCTAGCAGGAAATGGAATGAGAAGAAGGGTTTTAAGGCAGTTGGAAACAACAAAGGAAATCACAGCAATGGAAATAAAGGAAATGGCAAAGGAACAAACAACAGATCTGCAACAAGAACTGCATCTAAGTTTAGATCTGCAAATGAGTCCAAAGCCAGCGAACAACAAATCAGATTGGACAATGAAGGGACAGCAAGGCCCCCGGTGCAGTGCTGGGGTTGTGGGGGACCCCACTACATTAAAAATTGGCCACAGCGAAAAGGCACTGAACAGTTATCCCAAATTCACGAAGCCTCAACAGTTGGTGAAGTTGGTCGAAGCGTACCCAGAATCAATGCGGCTTTGGAAGACCGACAGGCGGAATATCAACCAACCATGGTTGAGTTCGAAGGTAAAATCTCAAACCTTACCATATCTGTTTTAATTGATCCCGGGGCCACACTAAGCTATGTGAACCCAAAAGTAGTGGAACGTTGTAATTTACAATCTGTTAAATTTAAAAACCCATGGCTAGTGCAATTAGCTACCGGAGCCAAGCGGCGGGTAACAGCCAAGATCAACGATTGCTCTTTTACTATAGCAGACCAGCCAATAATAGCTGACCTGAACATACTCCCTCTCGGTTCCTATGATATTCTAATCGGTATGGACTGGTTGGAGAAACACTGGTCATTATTTGATTGAAAAACCAAAATTATTTATTACAGAGATCAACAAGGAAATAGAAAAGAAATGCAGGGAATTAAGCGACCAGTGTAGGTTCGACCGATAACTGCAAACCAATTGGTAAAATGTGTATGGAAAGGGTGTCAGGTGTACGCCATCCAAGTGGGTTATGCAAATTCTAAGGATAAATCAGCCTCTATGAATAATATTCCTGTAATACAAGAATTTACAGATGTGTTTCCGGAGGATATTCCTGGACTACCACCGCGAAGGAACATACATTTTACTATCGAGTTGGTACCAGGGGCCACACCAGTATCACGAGCACCCTACAAGATGAGTGTACCTGAGTTGATAGAATTAAAAATGCAGTTGCAAGAATTACTAGACAAGGATTACATCCGTCCTAGCGTGTCTCCATGGGGAGCCCCAGTATTATTTGTCAAGAAGAAAGACGGCACCCTCCGGATGTGCATCGATTACAGACAATTGAATAAGTTGACCATCAAAAATAAGTATCCTCTACCACGGATCGATGAATTGTTCGATCAAGTAAAAGGCACAACAGTGTTCTCTAAGATCGATTTACGATCAGGCTACCATTAGATCAGAATTAAAGATGAAGACATTGCAAAAACAGCTTTTAGAACAAGGTATGGACACTATGAATTTGTGGTCTTGCCGTTTGGGCTCACCAACGCCCCGGCAACCTTCATGTGTTTAATGAACATCATTTTCCATCCGTATTTGGACCAATTCGTGCTGATATTTATTGATGATATATTAATTTATTCACGCACCATCGAAGAACATTATGAACATCTCCGAATGGTATTACAGACCCTTCAAGAACATCAGTTGTACGCTAAGTTTAGTAAGTGTGACTTCTTCAAAGAAGAAATTCAGTATTTGGGTCACGTGATCACAAAGGATGGAATTGCAGTGGATCTGGAAAAGATAAAAGCTATAATGGAATGGCCTGTTCCAAAAGATGTAGCAGACGTCCGATCTTTCATGGGATTAGCTGGGTATTATAAGAGATTCGTGGAAGGTTTCTCTAAGGTGGAATTTCCCATTACCTCACTGCAGAAGAAAGGAAAATTGTTTCATTGGACCCCAAATTGCCAGAAAAGTTTCGAGCAATTGAAGCATCTACTCACCACAACACCTATTCTAAGTATAGCTGATCCTAATAAGGATTACGTAGTATGTACGGATGCTAGTAAAGAAGGATTGGGAGGGGTTTTGATGCAAGAAGGTAGGGTAATTGCTTACGAGTCTCGAAAATTAAAAGAACATGAGTAGAAATATTCTGCTTATGACTTAGAGTTGGCTGCCGTTATACATGCCCTAAAGATGTGGCGGCATTATCTCATGGGCAGGAAATTTTTGCTGCTCACCGACCATCACAGTTTGACCAATTATTTCAACCAGCCTACCTTAAACGCTAGGCAAGCACGGTGGGTGGACTTTCTAAGCGGCTTTGACTTCGATATAAAACATTTGCAAGGGAAGGAAAATAGAGTGGCAGACGCCTTGAGCCGGAAAATACAAAATTTATATGAAGTTTCTATTAGTGGATGGAAAAGTCCCTTTTTGGAAATTATAAAGGAAGTTGCAGACCAAGATACTGAATATCAGCGGTTAAAACTACAAATTCAGCAAGCTGCTAGAGAGGACAACCAACAAGAATATGAATTAGATAATGCTGGATTGATCTATTTCAAGCAAAAATTGTATGTGCCTAATCAAAGCAGAATTAAAAATCTGATTATGGATGAATTTCATGTCAGCCATTACGCGGGTCATCCGGGCTATCAAAAGATGATAACAGCAATCCGGAAAGAATATTTCTGGCCAGGAATGAAGAAAAGCATTGTCGAGTACCTAGCACGGTGCTTAGAATGTCAGCAGATTAAAGCAGAACATCAGCATCCAGCAGGATTGTTACAACCACTGCCAATTCCAGAATGGAAATGGGAAATCATCTCCATGGATTTTATTACGGGATTACCTAGAACAAAGAAGAATAATGACTCCATTTTGGTGGTGGTGGACAAACTAAGTAAGGCTGCACATTTCATACCTGTACAATCTACATATAGAGCTGCACAGATCGCTCATATTTTTATGCAGAATGTATTCAAACTACATGGACTTCCAAAAACAATAATTTCCGATCGTGATGTGAAATTCACATCAGCATTTTGGAAAACATTGTTTGCTGAATTAGGAACTCAACTGAATTTCAGTACAACATACCATCCGCAAACTGATGGGCAGATGGAACGAGTGAATCAAATGGTAGAGGATATGTTAAGGGCTTGCGTCATGCAACAACCCACAAGGTGGGAAGATTATTTACATCTGGTGGAGTTCGCGTATAACAACGGTTACCATACCTCAACGCAAATGAGCCCATTTGAGGTTATGTACGGCTGGAAATGTCGTACACCCTCCAACTGGGGAGGGCCGGAAGATAAACTAAGTCTAGGGCCTGAGATGCTGAAGGAAATGGAAGATATGGTAAAGAGGGTGCGTATTAATTTGAAAGCTGCTCAAGATAGGAAAAAGAACTTCGCCGATCGGAAAAGAAGATTTCAAGAATTTCAGGTTGGGGACCATGTGTATATTCGAATTCAGGCCAAAAGAAGTACTTTGCAGTGGAGTGGGTGCACTAAATTGGCACCCCGATATTGTGGACCCTTTCAAATTTTAGCAAGGATCGGACCAGTGGCTTACCAACTGGCCTTGCCAAGTCACATACGAATCCACAACGTGTTTCATGTTTATGTCCTAAAGAAATATGTGTATGACCCTAAGCATGTAATCCGATGGCAGGAGATACAGGTGGGTTATTGTTATGATAAAATTCAGCAAGAATTACATATGAAAGAAAAAACTAATTCAAGGAATTGTGTATTGCAGGTCGAACCAGAAGGAGAGGTTCTGGTCGAACCGCTGAGAATTCTTGACCGGAGAGAAGTGCAGTTGCGGAAACGAGTTATTACCCAAGTTAAGGTTCAATGGCGACATTTTGGGCTCGACGAGGCCACTTCAGAAGATGAGGAATTAATGAAGAGGACCTATCCAGATCTGTTCGAGTCTGTGAGACACCGAGACGGTGTCCAATCTCAGGGGGAGGAGATGTAACGACCAAACATTTTACGTAAATAAATTGTTTATTTACCATTATAGGTGAATATAAAACAGAGATTATTATTTTCTTAAAAAAATGATGAAAATATTATTTGTTCAAAAATTGAATAATATGGATTGCATAATATATATGAACACAATAACTTTATGTGAAAAGTTATTTTCTTTTCTTGCTTAAAAATAAAAGAAACAGTTGCCAGCAGACTAGGGGAAACCCTAACTGCTTTTCCCTTTCCCATAGAAAAGGGGAAAGAGGAAAAGACCCGGGTTGTTAGAGGAACAAACGGGAAGAAAAGAGAAGGGCACTGAGGCAGAAGAGAACAGTGCTACGTCTGGTGAGGACCAGATAGCACAGGCACAAGTGTGCTTTATATTGCTGAGGGCTGTGGCCGGCAAGTGAGCTTGGGGGAGAGATTCAGTTCGGATGACTGATCTCGTGGCTGCGAGGATAACAAGCATTAAATAATCTTCTACATTCTAGAGAAGCGCAGAGGATAGAGAACGAGGAAATACAGGTAAGTACAGATGTTATTCAGTATTACTGGGAATTTTTCCATAAATCCTGAAAGGTTAGACATTATTCTGTATTTCTGAGAATTTGATTATAATTTCTGTAAGGTTATTATTAGGTCGTGAATTAGGAACTAGTGCATTACTGAACTGATACTGGTAATGAATAGTGCATCTGTTTATCTATGTAAAAACCAGAGAACTGAGAAATTAAACGTTTATACAGTACCATAATCTCTGACGACTCAAATTGTATACAATGAGAGGAACAATAATTTTATCAAATGCAAGAATAGAAAAATAACTGTTCCTAACTGTCATTGACTGAGTGCGAAAACAGGAACATAATTGTTCATAACCGTACCACATAGATAACTTAGGGAATAGTAATTTACACTCTGTAAAGATGACTCAGGAAGCAGTGACTTATATTCTGCATAAACGATACAAATACCGAACGAAAGAATGCACCTCAGAATAAAAAGGATGAATTACATTACAAGTATAGCGTCTAAAGAAGAATTATTAGAAACATCCTACTCTCAGCTAGAATGCTAAGTCCTGTACACTGTAAAATATGCACACCCATGTCGGTAATGTCATCACAAACCCTATCAGGGACAACAGTTTTATATATCAGATGCAAGAACAAACGCTGTAACTAAATCACAATTTAAATGCTGCCATGATAACCGACTGACCATATCAACACTATGAATAAGTGGACTGGCGGAATACACAGGAGGTTACGACCTGGTAGTATGGAGCTCAAGAGCAAAGACGAGTATTGTGCCGTGAAAAGAATTGATTAAAACATTGAACCATATGAACATACTCTGTAAAGAAGGTCATTAAACGATGAAAACAAAGGGAATAAATATAGGAAATTGTGGCCTGTGCGTTCAATAAACAAATATAACCTAATGATGAGAAAAGTCGGTGGCTCCCGTAAGAGCAAGACCATCATCGAATATCAACAGGGCATTCTCATAAATGTCAAACATGTATATATAACCTAATCATGAGAAAGTCGATAGCTCATGAAGGAGCAAGACCTTTATCGAATATCAACAGAGTATTTTCATAAATACCAAATAAACATATATACATAATCATGAAGAGAATCGGTGGCTCGTATGAGAGCAATACCGCGTTACCAACAGAACATTAACATGTAAATCAATTGCAAATGTATTAAGTACAGTAATAATATGATGACATGTTCGGACAACTCGGGTCGAACCTTGAACCCATAACGAATAAACTGTAACCAAATGATACCGAATCATTACATAACAAAACATACCGAGACCTGTGTAAATACATTAGAAGACAGGGTCTAATCAAGTGTTGAACTCGATTCCTTAGCTAATGAAATCCTTCGAACAGTTTCAGAGGATTCGGGTAGCCATAAATAAAAAGGTATATGTAAACATATCTAATTAGAACAAGCAACGCCATTCGGCATCATTGGGTTAACCCTCCAGGACAGAGGTCAAACATCGAATAAGAAGAGATGCCCTGTCTGAGAGAAATCATTACGCCAAGCCACAAACAGTAATCGACAATACCCTGACAGAAGAAGAACAACAATAAGCATGACTCAGAGATGGAAGCAACTGATAAATCCCTACGGGTAGTAGGAGCACTTACCTGTAAGGTGAACGTTGGCGGTAGAAACCCTGTACCCTCCTTGTCACCGCGGGTCTCGATGGACTGTCTCTCTGTTCCAAACCAGTATTCGAACGAGGGCAGTTAGCCACATTTACAAATTATGATGGGAAAAGTAAACCAGTATAACAAATGTGATAAGGGAGAAGAGTATTACCTGATGGCCGAATGGAAGCTCAAAGTGGAAGTCAGTAATGGCTCCACCTTCAACAGAGTCCATGACTGCAACGCACTAGAAGACACTGACGGGGTGAACCAGACTAAGACCAAGCCATTGGTACCGTGGTATGGAGGAGACACCGGAAGAAGAACCTGCTCTGCGAACTGGACGGAGCAGCGTTGCAAATAACACAAGAATGAATGAATGAAACCCTAAGTACCCCTGCTATCAAGGCAACTCAATACACACCGTCCGATCATCAAACTCCATCCTAATCGTCTGTTCACTGTGGAAATCCCGAGGAGATTGCGGTAGAGCTGTGGCATTTAATCCAACAGCTACCAAACCAAAAAAATCAGCGAAGCGGATCGAGGGCGTGGATCAAGGAGACAGTTGTCCAGCTCAGAGCCATTAGCTAATGCCGCCAAAACTGAGGAATTACGGATGCATTTATGTATTGTGTAATGACCCAAGGACAATTAACCTTATACGTTTCCGCCAATATGTAAATCCGAGTTAGACCATTACTAACTTTACCATCATTTGCCTAGAGATGAAAGGAGTTACTGTTTAGGTAAATAGATTAAAATAATTTTTTTTTGTTATGTATTGTTTGTCGTATAAAGGGTTATGACAGATATTTGTTATCTATAGTAAATATATACTTTTATAATTTACAACATACTTCTATAATAAATTTTTCCACATAATACTGGAATTAATTTGAAAATAAAAATGGAAACAAAAATTAATATTTTATAATAAAAAATGTCAGAAAAAAATAAAGAACCTCTCACATATTATTGGACTTTTTAGATATAATTTTTGATGAACTTTTTATAACTAATTTAGGAAAACTGAAACATTATTATTATAAAGTTAATTCAAAAATATAATAAAATAACAAAATATATATAATTTTATAATAAAAAATGTAGGAAAAAAAATATAAAAAAATCATAAAAACATTTAAGTTCTTTTAAAATTAAAAAAGTATTTACATTTCATTAAATACAGGAGGAGATTTCAAAGTTTAAATATAAATTAATTAATATTATTATTAAAAAAAAAAAAATCAAAATCTTCAAAGTTTTAAATATAAAATCATAATAATAATTATTGAAAAATAAAAAACAAAATTATAAAATCTTTACATTGATTCAAAACATAGATTAGAAAAAAATATTACATTTTATAAAAATAAAAATTAGATACCACAAAGGTAGGAGAGGAAATACAAGAGCAAGAACCTAAGCCCGAGCTTCTATGGAGTATAGGATGTCACTATGCTCATTTGACAGGAATTATGGGATATTAAAAAACCTAGTGGATTATAACTTAGAGCTCTCAGATTTTGATATCACCATTGAGATAGACGATTGTATTCGTAGCTTAGGATTTTCCAGAGCTTATTAACCAACACTTGTGTAGATATTAGACATGTATTAACACATTAAGAACCTACTTGGTGAGGTTCTATTCTAACCTAGCTAGAGTAGGGATGAGATCCTCTTCTCATGGGAGGGCTTCACTTTATTATGGATGATTATATACAACCTTTGGAAACAACTATGCACAAGGATCGAGAACAAA
>APFE030341321.1:0-10033 GCA_000404065.3 Pinus taeda
GCATTAAAAGGAAAAAAAAAAAAAAAAAAAAAATTGGCACATTTATTTATGAAAATAAAGGAAATTAGGAGAAAATTAAGGTGAAAGGTCACATGTTGCATGTGAGGAAGAAATTGAAATAAAATAATGGAAAATGAAGAAAATAGAGGCCTCATTGATAAAAAGGGTTTTGAGGATCAGTTGGCAGGCTCTTGGTCAATGTAACCCTTTGTAATTTCATGTTTGGAGCTCTATCATTATTCTCTCTCTCTCACTCTTGGTCACTTAGAGTTTTTTTGGAGCGCTCTAGCTTTAGATGAAGGAAGGAAAAGCAAGCAAAGGGGAAGGAAGGAAATCAAGGATCAAGGAAGGAAAAGCAGGATCAAGCAGCTTCAGCAAGAATACTTGCAGGTAACCTTTTGCATGTGTGATTTCCTAGATGGTTTGGACATCAATGGATTTTCATGTTGGTGTATGGTTCTTTTGTTGTCGGTGGCATGGTTTTTTTTGGGTTATGATAGTGTTTTGCAGCCTAGCCTTGCCTTTTTCCATATGCCATGGTGTTGGGATGCTTACTTTGTTTTTTCAAGCTTTGGTTTACCAGATGGATTTCAGAATCCAGGGCGGAGGTGGTCTCAAGGTTTATTCCCAAAGGCCTAGGAATCCCTTCACTAGTTTTAGCGGGATACATGGTAAAGCTAGAGGGAGGAGTCTCGATTTAGGGCCTAGTGATTCAAGCTTGGATTGCGGTAAATCATGAGAGACTGATCTCGGTTTAGGGCCTAGTGACCCGGGTTTGGATTGCGGTAAATCCTGAGGGACTAGTCTCAATTTAGGGCCTAGTGATTCGGGATTGGATTGCGGTAAATCTAGAGAGATGAGGAGACAGAAAATTCCTTAAGGACAATGATTGATTCTGGATGGCATTTTAAGTTCGCTTCGGTTGTGATCGGAGCACTGGTTTTGGTGTGATCACAGTTTGATGAGGGTGGAGGTGGTTTAACCTTTGGATTCTCTTAGTTGTTCTTGGATTGGTTGTTCTATGAGATCCCACATTCATGCTTGGAATATGGCACGGGGGTGACTGGATGAAAGAGAGATTTGGTTCAGCCATTTCTATGGTCAAGTGGTACGTGGAAGTCCCGAACCTAATTAAATTTGCCTATGATTAATGAAAGCTAATTTCTCTTAATTTTGCACTTGTTTATATGTGGATTTAATGGTTGTCATATATATGATATTTACATGGTTTAATTTTGGTTATATGATTGGTTCATGTCATGGTTATTTCATGTGTTTACTTGTAATTGCTAAAATGATGGATGCAATACCTAATTGATGTTATAATAGTTCAATGGGGAAGGTGGTGATCATTTTGGTTATGTTTTATAAGTGTTTTCATTCATTCATGCTCCGTCTTGTATCCTAGACATGCAGGTTGCATTGATGTCAAGTGTTTGATAGAATGTCAGTCCCGGTTGGGGATGCTCAAGCCTAGTCCTGAGGTTGATTTTTAATTTTTTTATCTTATCATCATGTCTTTTATGGATTTTGGAGGTTGTAACAAGTTCTGGGTAGAGGTGATTATGGGCTAGAAAAGTTGCTCAAAACCTGGGGACACTGGCATAGGTCTATTGAGAATAGTTCATGGACGTTGGCACATAGGCCTATGAGAGCGACTTTGGCTTCTGGACTTTTTCATGCCTATAGCACGAGAGTGACCAGGGGTTAAAAGGCTTAAAACATCAAGGGGACTCAAAGACAAGATGTCTGATTGGATGACATGTCTCCTGAGGGTGTTTTTGTTGAAGCGGAAGGGTTTGGTTGATGTGTTTGGTTGATGTGTTAAGGTCACCTAGGAGGTTGAGTCCCTTATAGTGGCCTCTATCATTGCATCTTTACCCCAGCTAGTCAATTGCTTGGGTAGACCTGGGAGGAGGGGGTGTTACAACCAAAACCAATTTCTACCCTTTATACCACTCGTTCCTCTAGGAGGAGTCCTCTTTTAGCTCTTTTCAGACTCCCAAAATATGAAAAGATTGCAGAGAACTTGTCTTTTCGAACTCGTTAAAGTAAACGAAAATACATCTATACAGTGTAAATTTAACCATTTTCCAGACTGAGATAGAATATTTACGAAAAAGTAATACCTTAGTCAAACATGGCTAAGAGGTTCTCTTGGGTATTATTTTCTTCCTTTTCAGACCTAAGGGACTATTTATGAAAAGGATCATCTGGAATTTTCTTTTCCGCATCTTTTTCAAACTCTCTAAAAATGAAAAATATTTTGAGTTATACCTTCACTAGACTCGTAAAAACACAAACAGTGATGGACTCGTCATTCATAATGAGGTCGAACCACTCCTTGTTTGGGTTTGTTAAATATTCTCAGATGGATTCATCTGAAGGATGAACTTACAGATCAAGCATATGTTATCCTCTTCAAGCTTGTTAAAAAATAAAGAGGTACTAACCAGTATGGTTGGGAAAATTGGGAAAACAGGGTACTCCATTTGTTAATGGTAGCGAGTCACTCTTAAACATGACACTCTTCCACCTCATCTTTGTGGTTGTTGGGTTAGGAAATATGCTTTTTTTTTCATTTATGACACTGTTTCAAAGCCTTCATTTTTGGTTTTGGGTCAATGCTACTAACTCCATTCAATTTCATCAGTGTGTTCAAGAGAAGTCATTCAGTTAATATCTTCTACAATACTCTTAAGCCCTCATCCTATGTCTACCTTTCCTGATCCAGTTCCATATCAGCATCATTTAGATCATTCTATCTCAAATCATCATACCTGCTTCATGTCATTGATGGGGGATACATCAAAGCCCTCATGCGATGGATCGCTTCATGTCGGCATTAGCTCATTATCCAAGAAGTAGACTTAGAAACACCCCTTGGTACCTTGGTGCTTGCATACATCAATGACAAGTTTCCTCGCTCTCAGTGATAGGTTTGCATCATTGGTTTTCGACCAAAATATTTTGTGTGGTGTTCAAAATCAACTCATTTATTCACACCATATGGATTGTACTAAAGTATCGTAAGAGCAATTAACATCATCGGTGATTTCTCTCACGCCTATTAATAGATTACATCATTAGCTAGTAATCAAATGGTGTCTACCGTGTTTGACTCAATCTCATTGATTCACATGGTTAGACTCGTACGTTGGTTGGTCATGTGAATGAGATAGAAGACCCTAGATCTAGTTTCATCAATATGGGTTGTGATTTCAAGAGTAATAGATTATCACAATGTATGATGGCTATGATCGTACAGATAGTCATCCAGTCATGGGTCCACCATCAGCCATCTATGGACATGTATTTTGATCATTGTACATGTAATGTTAGCTTATGTGTTGAGTAGGGTATGCCTCCCTCAACAAATATGTCATGATGTAAATGTATTGTAACAGGTAGTGATCTCATCGCTTGTTCTTGATCCCGACTTGTCACAAGTTAAAGCATTTCATTCATCAGCTATCAATTTTTACTGTTCACTTTAGAGGGGAATTTGTTATAGGCCATTTTGTCACATCTGGTTAATATGCCTTCAACTAGATCAATCAACATCCTTTGACCTCCTTTCCATCATCCTTGCATAAATCCGTAAGCATGATTCATTCTAATCCCTGAGTTTCTGCCTGAAAACACCTTGTTTCAATAATTTTAAGGACCAACGCATCTTGGTCCCTTACTGCCCAACATTTACTACCAAGTTTCCCTACTCTGCACCTACACTGATCACCGGCAGCTTGCTCAGTGTTGGAGGTGTGTTGATTCTAAAAATTTGGGAAAATGAGAAAGAATCATTAAGCTTCATCTTCTAGAAGCTTCCAGGATCTGTTGCAACCATTTACCTCAAATAAAAGTCTTGAATTCTATCCTATCCTACCTTGGATTTTTCATCCCTTATCCCTTGAGCTCATCCTCCCATAAAGAGTGGATCTCTAGCCTAGATTGGTAAAAGGATAAGAAATCATGAACTACTTCCTTCACCTATATATGTACTACCATCCATAAGCAAGAGGTTGGCCTTAGGAGAGTGATTCTACCCTTATGTTGCTAATGTGAGAAATATATTTTTATGCATTAGGGTGATTACAGGTGCACTTTGTGACAAGGAAAGGACAAGTCAACTTGGAGGAGCTCTTCTGCAATATCAACACCTATTTTTGGTTGTAACTCAATCCATTTCTATTAATAGATTTCTTTATTTTCCTATATATGATGTTAGGGTTTCATATATTTCAATACCATGTTTATCTATTGAATAAAGTGATTAGATGATGCTACATAGATTTTGTAGACCATTGACTTGTGTTGTCTAACTGTGCAGGTTCTAATTATAACGATCGGAGTTAGGATTGAAGCATACAAACCAAAGAAGGAGCGAAGCATACAACAGATTCCAAGTACGCTTCATCCCATTATCTATTTACTTTAAGGAAAAAAATAGTCTCCTTATCTTTCTGTTGTTCTAGGTCAATGCACCAGGCCTAGGGAAGATATTTATACCCGTATCCATAGATTTTGTATAACAAGATTCCTAGAAGGAATTCGTCCATATTGATATTTTATGGATAGGTTAAATTCTTGGTCAATAACTGACCATCATCCTCGCTTTTTTCATTCTCATTAATAGCCTCACCATTGTCGCAATCAATTTTCAAACAACCTTCTTTATCCTCATACTCCCATAGATAGAAATTGAGATTGTAGAATGCTTGCAATTTACATCAGGTCGAATAAAGGTTACAATTCGCAGCATAAACTTAACATGAAAAAGGCATCAATTTTCATAATGAAAAATGCAGAGCCAATGCTTATTAAGAAACCACACCACAAACTCTTTGTACATATCTGCAACCTTGAGAGTTGGAGCATTTGTTAACAACTGCTCGAAACTTGTTGCACATTCCTCTATCCATTCAAATTTCGTATTGCTCCTTTGCAATGATGTAATAGGATAAAAAATCTATGATAAGCACCTGATGAACCTCCTATAATAACTTTCTAACCCCATGAATGATCTAACCTCATCCACATTCGACATCAAGGGTCTCTGTTTATTTTAAGAAAAATGGAGAGTATTTAAAGGCATTCGAGCAATGCACAAATAATTTAGTTGTGGTTATGTTGTGGCTAATTGATTATCATTCACAATCTAGCTCATCCTCACTAGTTCGTTAGGATATTTTTTATGGTCGTTCGCTATTCTTGACCTAATGACTCACTGACTCATTTATTATGCATGCATCCAAAAGGCGATGACAGTGAGATTGTGGCGAAAAGAGGATCATTATAGATGGAATACAATATTGCAGATGACCTAAAAAGGATTAAAGTTAATTTCTCCATTTTCAACCGATCAATTATATTTAGTCGAGAAGTTCAACAGGTTGAAAGGAGATGGGTGTGGTTTATTAAGAGCAGCAGCAGTAGCCACCACCTCCAGCTTCCTTGGATGAGATCGTTCAATCTTCCCATGACATACAGGACATGATTGAATGTTATAATTAGATTCATCATGAGTACGATGAATCTAGCAGCTTTGATAGCTCAATGCAGTTAGATAGATCAGATTTTTTGGTGTATGTACAACCTTCCCAGTCACATGCAAACCTAGGAAAGGTTGAGTATGGACATGTCAGTTCTAGGCATTCAATGGTTTCCAGTAAATCAGTTCCCATTATACCATCTTCGTATGGAAAATCCATTGATATGTATTGAATTCTAATTCATATTAGGAAACGTGTATATTATTGGGACTGTGGATATTAATACATGTGTGTGTGTGTGTGTGTGTGTGTGTGTGTGTGTGTGTGTGTGTGTGTGTATGAATTAGGGTTTTACGCCCGAAAATTTTAGTAATTGCCGGTAAGATATTTTTCAAACATCACAGTTGCATGGAATGAGAGGAGTCGTTATCAAATTAAAGGTAGGCTCTAGTTGTTATCTTGACACAAAGATACATAACTACAAATGAAGTTTAAGGATCACACTAAACTTGTTGAGCACAAATGCCAAGGCTGAAACATCGTCCATTTCTTCCATAGACTCAAATCGATGCAATAACCCAAAATTACATGTGTTGGAAAAGAGCTCGAGGGAGGATGTGCAAGTAAAAATGCCATGGTTTCAAGTTTGTAGTGAGTTGTGTAAATAAAAGGTCAACAACAATGCAATTCTTTTAAGTTCCATTAGAAGTATTGCACTCTTTGCTAGAGAAAACAAGTCGAAGATGGAGTGATTCTAAACTTTTGAACCTTTATATGCTTACATCATCTATTGCAACCACACTATCACTTATACATTGCAATTTGGGTCACTTCTCAGCTGAGTATTTCCAACAATTAAGGCAACATTATTTTTTGAATTAAGGCATCTAATATAATCTTGTAGTTGTTGGATCATATGGAACTAAACTTTGTAGGCGTTCCTTTATTTTTCCATACATTGTTGCGCTACTCTATATACTCTCCAGTATATCAAGTCTCCACTCAAATTTCCACATTGTCTATATCAAATAACAAGGGCACAGTGAAATAAAATATTTCAAAGTCAAGTGGTGTGACTGCACATTATCATCAATTTTCAACATCATTCATACAGAATATATAATATGTTTGTGAAGGAGACTATTTTCTCTTCTGTCTTAGGATAACTCGTTCTCTCAATTATATCGAAATGACAAAGATCATGTAGTCAAGGGAAATGATTAAAGCAATTGAAATACCTATCGAAGTACCAATGCCCATTCCTTAATTACGACATATAGAGTTTATATTCTGAACGCATAGTTCATAAGATTTGTTCACCTATGCTGAAAAATTGACCTTTTTCTACATGTGCTCTAGTGTTGTTTCTGTAGTGTTCTATCTCTGGTCGATTCTAATATTATTAAATATAATTCATGTAGATATGATTTCTCTTATGCCTTTTAGAATTTGCAACCTGGCTCAAAACTATTGGAAGGTTAAGATGGTGGATGTACTGGATGATAGAAGTGACCATGATAATAGACAGAGTTGCAAAGCTTCTGATCAATGACATTGACGAATTTTCCAGTATAGAGGCTAATGTATGTTTTCCAAGGATTCGAACATCCATAATCCATGATGCACTAGCTTGATTTTACTACAGAAGCCTTATTTCAAAGCCTTGTAAATTCTTATTTCAAACCTTATAAATCAACACATATGGTTGTAATGAAAATAACAAAAGATGTCAATGTTATTATTTTATATGATCGTATGAATGATGCAAGTTGAGTAGGTATGGATTTTTCAAATATTATAAAGACAATTGAGTAAGAGAATGCATTTCCAGCTAAAGGTGAGGATCCATATGATGACACTATTGTACACAAGAATTTTCACCTTATTCTCAAGCTACTGCTACTCCAAGGAACCTATTTTGAGTTTTTGCGATTTTTCTGCTATTTTTCATAAGGAGAGATTCTAATGTTTATGTCCTATGACAACATGGCTACAATTTGGGAACTATTTTATCTATAGAGATATATTTCAAGTGCCAATTAATAGGTATGAACTGTTTACACAAGGATTTAAGTATCCAAACCCCTTGCCATTGATGTCAAAGGGGAAGGTAAGCAAAGGTTTGGAGGATAAATTTTTTTCTTGTATAAAAGGAGGAGGAACATTAAGTTGTCATAAATGCCAAAAGGGGAGATTGTTGGAATTGTCGTCATTCACGTAAAAGGAGTAGCAACAAAAGAGCAGCAAATATATGACAACAAAAGAGTAGCAAAGATGTGATGGCAAAGGAGAAACAAAAAAGTAGCAAAGGCAAAGGGAGATGGAAAAAGAACAACATGAGCAACGAGGAATATCTATTATGTTTTGATGGATTGGCATAACAAAGGAGCAGTAAATGCTATGGCACAGTGGTTGTAGGCACACTTGTGTAAAGAGTTATGCTTACATATATGATGTGATGATGATTGATGCTTGCATATATTTTGTGTAAGGATGATTTGAAGACTGGTTTATTTGAGGAGATTGTTGTGATGTTAGGAAAAGGAAAGATTCAAGGTTGTTAAGGAAATGGCATGAAGAGGTAGTGATACAAGATGTTGCAAAACAAATATATGGATTTGGAGAGTGGTGCACTGCTTTCATATGTTGCGTACATATTGCTTTCATTGGAAAGTGAATGTTTTACATGTGTTATGATGTTATAATGTATTGCTTGCATATTTTGGCATTATGTTAGCGTATTTAATAATTATAGGTGGCCAAAAATAATATTTAGTGGAGCACTTAATTATGTTTTAATATTCAAAGTATGAAGAGATTGTAAACGAATGAGTGGAAAACAAAGAGTCAAGTTTGTTCACTTCATACTATTGTGTGGAATACTGACAGCCATCAAATCTTGCTTATAAGAATTGCGTGAGGTTAGAGAGCTAAAGGGGTTTCAAAGTTAGAGAATGTGAGAGTTGATTGTTTGTGAGTTCCCTGGCACATATGAATTTGATGTGAAGCAGATTTGAAGGGGATAAAAGGCAAAGATAAAGATGGAGGTATATAAAATTGATGACCAAGTAAACCATCATGTTGTTTCTTATATGTATTAGGGTATTGTAGTCTCCTTTCAATTTGTAGTTTGATAGAGAACAGGTTGTGTCCTATTGAGGTAGAAGCCTCTTGTGGGTTGTGGCCTTTAGATACTTATTGGAGTTGGAGCTTCCTTGCATGTTGTAGCTTGCAGAAAAATTGAGGTAGCAGCCTCCTGTAGGTTGGAGCCTACAGAAAATTAGATCCAATAAGGGAGTTGCATCAAAACAATAATAAGGTTGTGGTTTTTTCCCTTTATGGGTTTCCACTTATATCTAGTATACATATGTGTTGCTATTATATGTTGATGTGATGTTTTGGTTTACTTATTACTTGATGTTCACATATTAAATATGTTGGTCATTACGTGCTAATATGCATGTACTAAACTGATTCACACCCCCCCAGTTTAGTCAAGTTTTCATCAATTGGTATCATAACCACGCTCCTTTAGTGTAATCCTAACGGCTTGAAGGTAGACCTGGTTAACTCATGGGCTATCAAAGTGTTTCCTTGTTAAGTAGAACAAACTTTAAATAATGGAGAGATCACCAAAAATCTTAATTGATAGCTTATGGACCTAGTGTATGGAAGCTAGTATGTGATGGTTATTGTAAAGACTTCCCCTCTAAGAAAGAAAAATAGTGGAATGCTCGGGAAAAATGTGTAATGTATAATAACCTTGACAACAAATATCTTGAGATGGTGATAGATTAAATTTTCCAAAACAAATTTTGGAAAGGTTACAGCTCATGCGTGGAGGAGACACTAGTAGTAGCACCTTTGAAAAGGAGAAGAAAAAGAGAAGGAAGAAAAATTTTATGTCAAAAGGAAAGTCTTCAATCATATGAGACTTGTCCTACTAGTGTAAATGTATCTAATTATCTTGAAGAAAATTTAGTTGAAGAACAATCCAAGCTTGACATAGTCTTGGCTGAAATAGAAAGACTAGGGAATGAGAGTAGAGACCATAAGAAATTGTTGCAAATATGTGATGAAAAAAGCATGAATTCAAGAAGGAAATTATTAGTGAGGATAGAGCTTGAAGAAACGAGAATAGAAGAGGTGATGAGCATCTAAGTGAAGGATAAAAGCTTATAGTGTGAAATATTAGAGGTTGACATTGATTCAGTTAGAAGTGAAATAGAATAGAAGAATAGTGTTGGAAATAATACTGAGAGCGGGGGTGAATCAGTATTATCAGATCAGTAAAACTTTTTCATTTTCTTACTCAGATTCATATATGCTACTTTAGTTAAGTATATCCGCGTGTATACACGACTGTGTCTAAAGAAACTAGCGTATATCCAGATTATTTATAAGTTAGATAATCCATTACATGTTGATCTTTAGATAATGCATCAGAACTTCATTGACCATATGAACAGTAAACAGAAGCAATAAACAGAACAGATCATCACACACAAGAAGCACACATGAACACCATGATATAAGGTGGA
>APFE030341332.1:0-12526 GCA_000404065.3 Pinus taeda
AATGAAAAAAATGAATATTTTTGTACCAAACGGTTTTTTCCCGATTTTTCCGATTTTTTCCGATTCGTTCCCCGTGCCGATTTAATCCCGATCGCGCTTTTAACAACATTGGTCCCAACAAACCTTATGATGGTCTGGTCAATTGAAACTTGACAGTTGTTAGACACATAAACCGTCAGGATTTTGTATAATTGTATATATTTTGTAAATAGTTGAATTAGGTATATGAAGAGTTAAGTGAAGATTAAACCCAAGGGTCATCTCCCTATTGTACTTAAGATAGGATTCACATTAATAAAATCAATCAACTATGGAGTTATTCCTTTGATCAACAGTGGTATCAAAGTTGAGGATTTATTCTTCTCTCCATGATTCTTCAACATTCTACTTGTGCAACCTCCTTTTGCTCATGCTCTGTCAATATGTCATTTGTCAATGAATGGCAAATATGTTTCTTCTCATTCTCCTACTCACAGCTCTACTCCACTCGATCATTTCCCTTCTCTGTGTACCTGATTCCTCTCTCTCGACATGGAAGAAACCCTCTGCTCACTCCACAACCTAGCTCAAATTATTCCTAGTTATTCATTCTATCCCACGCCACTTGAACTATTGGTGCATCATTTGAACCCTACACTCTTAATCTATGGGTGTGTCAAACTATTGATGCGCCTACGCTCTCTATGCCCATTCATGTTGCTCTGTGAAGTGTATCAATATCGTGAAGAATATGCCCAACTTCACACAATATACCTAATGATGATTTGAAAGGGAGATCATCTGAAGTTCCATGCAGAAGTCTTTTCAAATTCCATTCACGTTTCCTATTTCTACACAAGACCCATACATCCATATGATGGGTTTGATTCTACAGTTTAAGACACGAATGAAGAAGAAATGTAGAATTCTAATACCTATATTCAATGTCTATATTAAAAGTGGTAAAGGTGGCTGCTAATATTTTGCTGTTGTATTTAGTTTAGTTATCTCATTCTGCTCAATCAAAGTTACGTTTGATGTCTCCGTACTCCTCAAAAGTAATGGATGTGCAAACTTCGAGAGTTTTTCCTTAAACTACAATGAACTAAACTCTTTTTGATTGACAAAAAGAAATAATAGTGGTGATAATATGCATTGATTGTGATGAAACTAGACAACATCTGCTTAGTGTAGATGAATGACTGAGAAATGGACTATACATTGAACATCTTACAATCTAGCCTATATTATTCAGAAACTTTGTGCAGAAGGCTCGACTCACTTCAAATATTTCATGTAATTTTGTATCATAATGGCTATATACAGCATTTTGTGCTATGTTAGTTATCCCTCTGGGTATCTTGTTTAAAAACTAGTGACAGTTGATGATAGCTTTACCACCGGTAGTTAAGGGTTATTTTGAAATGTATGTGGAAATTATACTTTATGAGAGCTTCAAAGGACATCCTTTTTGAAACTTTTAGGCTTTGGAAATTGGAGACCATTTTTTGGATGGTTGCAACATGCAGTATGCACGAACAAAATGTAATTTATCTTCTTATATAAAGCATTTACAATTTGTTTTGGAAAAAAAGTTATACAAGTGCTGTGCTGAAATTGAAATTGATAAAAAGATACAAAACTTACAGAATCCTGAATCTCATCCTTGACTATATAAAATGGATCTTGAGCTGCAGACATTTTATTGTATTTATTTTGGTACAGCCACAGCTTCAACAGCAACAGCAACAACAATCAATAATTGTGTTTTTCCTTCTTCCTTTGAAGATTAACTTTGTGACTACAAGTATGTCATCCGTTCAGTAGCTGAAACATATAAAATTTGTCAAAATTACTTTATCAAAATTTACATATTCCACAATTTTCAAGCATGCAAAAATTTAGTGATAATAGAAATTAAATAGAGGGACTAAAAATAATAAATAAAATTTATGCAAATGTATTCATTAATGCAAGGATCAATTTCCTAAAAAAGACAGTCCACTTGTCTGACATTGTATCATCAAACTTGAAAATTTCTTAGAGAAATTTGGGCAGAAACAGAGCTCTGACAGTTACATATTCCACAATTTTCAAGCATGCAAAAATTTAGTGATAATAGAAATTAAATAGAGGGACTAAAAATAATAAATAAAATTTATGCAAATGTATTCATTAATGCAAGGATCAATTTCCTAAAAAGGACAGTCCACTTGTCTGACATTGTATCATCAAACTTGAAAATTTCTTAGAGAAATTTGTGCAGAAGCAAAGCTCTGACAGGCCAACATTCTCTTAGGACAAATATTACTTTGCTGAAGAATTGAGATGAAGCCAAAGCCCCTCCTCTCTGCCTGTAGCTAGGGTCCACTCTAGCCACCATCCTATGCAATGAAAGCAGGTATACCGCTAGTAGGCCCACTGAAGCCAATGGGAAACAAATATTTATGGGCCAGAGGTGGATTTGCAGGACAAGCATTTGATCGCCAAAGATGGACACAGATTCAAGCAAGAACCAACAAGATGAGACTGCTGTCCTTTGGCGAACAGTACTAATACCACTAAAAGAGTTGTAATTATAATCAATCAACCCCAGTTCATCAAGAAGCTGGAAAATATCCCCAAGCTGATCATACAATCTGCTGGGCCAAAGAGAAAAGCTTTGCAGCTTACGGATCATATACTGATCAGAAAGTTTATGGGGTCATGGCCAAACATAAAAACTTGAGTCTAAGATCCAGAGCCAGTTGGGTCTCCCACACAAAAGGTGGGGCTCAAATTTACTTTTGTAATAAGGGGTTTTTGGGCTTTCCCTTTCAACTGAAGGAAGATCGTGATTTAATCTTCGATTGTGGCATGTGGTTTCTGGGCATTGGCAGGTTGTATCTGAAATTTCAATTATTGGTCTCTAGATCTTGATCCAGAGGAAGAGATTCCATCCTCTGTCCAAGTGTGAAGAAGACGACCACTGATCCATAAACGAGGGACTTATAGCCCACTCACTTTGCCAACATGGATCCTTTGTGGAATATACTTCTTCTGTGTTATATAGAGATCTCTGTCTTCGAATTTCGAAATTGATCTCCAGGGCTTAAGATCCAGAGTAAGAGATTCCATCCTCTATCCAAATGTGGATAAGACCACCTCTGATCTGCAAACAAGGAACTTATAGCACTCGCTTCATCAACAAGGATCCTCTGCAGAATATTCTTCCAGTCTTAGTTCTTTGTAATACACAGAGATCTCTGTTTTCAGAATTGATCTCCAGAACTTCTATGCTCAATGCAATTCTGAGTGTTGCTTCATTGCAACACCTCTTTGAAAATTGGACTGCAAAATCTTTTTACAGTTACTGGCAAATAATGCACAAAAATACAAGAACCATAACCAGAATTATTATAAGTGAACACTAAACAAGAATAAACTCAGAACTGATTTTAATCTTACCACAAATTAGGACTAGATGTGATACAGCTTGCCATGCAGCTATTTAAAACACGAATCTACTACTGAATGGTTCTTAAAAGTGTCGTTTCATCTGGAAAGGAAATTAAAGATCACAAAGTACCTTACAGTGTAAATTTGACTTGTCCTAGCACACAAAACTGTGTTAATACTCAAAGATGAGTCCTCTTCTCGACACCATTTTGGCATGCAAATGTAAGAAAGACTTGTCTTTGTACCTTGACAAAAAGACTTCTAATTAGAAATGCGGAGGAAGCAAACAATTCTTCAGATTCAAAAGAGAAAAAATTTACTAAAATGAGCAATTTTCAACATAGCTGAACTAACCGAATCGAAATTTCTAAAGCAGGACATCATACCAAGTAGAATTTTAGAATCAACTACACAGAGCAGTAAAGCTCTCTTCGGCAAAATCCATTTAGAAGGTGCAATATAATTCTCAATTCTGGAAGCATATCTAAACAATTGAGGATGAGATTTCCAGTAACTCCTAATTACAAAAGGGACTGCTGCCCACGGAAAGCCGATTTAGGCAGCGTTTGGGGAACGGCAAAAATTCAAAATAGACAATGTAAACAAATTCTCCAAATAAATACTTAAAGATACACAAGCGAAAATTCACGCCAAACTCGACCTTGGTTTTTGATAAATCCAAATAAATTACGATTCAAAAAAGCCTGCCAAGCCAATTTTGGGGGTCTATATCTTAACCAGCTGCGAACAAAACGAGGTCACAGGGTTTATATATAGCCGCATAGTAGGTAATTTGTTTTTACTCAATGGGGCGTCTGCAAGCAAATCAAGAACACCCGAGATCCGCCTTTCCAAGATTTCGGCCACACAAAAAGCTTCAATTTCTTTCGGCTGCGCGCAAATCTAGCGACTTGGAAACTCTATTCCAGAGAAAATCACAATTTTCCACATAAGAAACCCTTTCTCGGCCGGCACAGGACCGAAACCAGCCCAAAGAACTCCAAAATCAACCCTAAAAGCCCGAAACGACTGACCCCAAAACGGCAAAATCGGCGAGACCTGAATTAAATCTAATAACAGCGAAGACCGCAATACCTGCCAAGCGACAATGGCGCGACCTGGCCTTTCTCAAGCACTCGAGGCAGCCCCAGGGTTAGGTTGGATAGAAACCAGGAAACCAGCTAGGTAACGCAACTTCAACAACGAACAGCACGGACACCGTCGACGATTAAAAGGTAAACCACGGATCGTGTCGACGATTATAAGGTAAAACACGGATCGCGTCGACGATTAAAGGGTCAACACGGACCACGTCTGGTTTTCAGAAGGAATGCAGCCCTCACGGTCGCGTTATTTTTTTTTGTTCGTTTTGTAGTCCGACGGTAGTTTCCGTTGATGTTGACGGGAAACCAATCGAAGGAAGCAGTGCTTGTGTTTATCTCTGTGATTGACACATAACAGGAGAGAGATCTTAGCGTAATCAAATTTGACGGCGATCGGAAAAAATCCGCGGCCGTCATTGTATTTGTAAGGTTAGTGTACACGTGACGTGGCAGTTCTTTTAATTTTATATTATTTTTAACAGTTTTGTATTTTCGGCGTGTAAACTTATATGTAAAAAATACATTTATGTAAAAAAGCGAAAAAGTGATACTGTCACCATATCATTATTATCATTAAATTAACTATTTTATCATTATTATTATTATTATTTAATTCAATTCAAATTATGTTTTTATTATTATTTAATTTAATTGAAATTATTTTTCATTATTATTAAATTAGTAATTGCTTTTAAAGGTGCAAAGATAAAACTAAGGAATTGAACATGCATACTAAAATGTTGCGGTAAAAGAAATATAACAATCTAAAGGAGGAGGATGAAGGAAAAGAAATGTATTTACCTTTGCAATAGTTTCACACTTGTGTCAATGCATGTTTGACAGAAGTTGCTCGAACCACTTTGCTAAATCATTTTTTTTTCAATTATACCACTATGTCAAAATCTTATATATGTATATATATTATATACAAGCTATAACATACAAGGTAATGAGGAGAAACAATACCATAGGTCCTTGTGGGCACTAGCGCACAAAAACTGTAATTGCACACCAGGAATGACTAAAGTCAATGTGTGTTGATAATGAGATTAAATAAAGAGCATCTTTCACTAGAGTGATCTTCAAATTCCATGATATTTTGCAATCAATATAAAGAAGGGGGTTTGTTTTCGAATTTTAGCTATCTCCCTTTAAAAAATTTAAATTAATTTAGAGCTATTTTCCTGGAGCCATTAATTCTAGTGTTAAATTTAAATTTAAATTTTGTCTAGCAAAGATTTGTTGGAATTGCAAATTTATGTAGGGTAGTTTACACAACTCAAGTGTCCAAGTAAACTTTGAAGGCATTTGTATCCATTTATGCATTCAAAAATACAATTTTAAAAATGAAAAGTTACACATGCTATATGCATATATAGAACCAATATAGATCCATTTTGAAGATGATTAAATCTCTTGAACTTTTAAGTTTTGCACTTTAAAAGAGGTCACATAGGCTATCTTTAGCCTTGTGGACATTAAAATTTGTTTTCTTTCTTTCTCATCTTTCCAGAAGTAATTACGGTTGCCTTTGCACACGGTCCCACTTAAGTTAATGTAGTTAAGAAGTCTTTATTTTGAGGATGGTCATTTTTAAACAAAAAAATACCAATAACTTCTCAGATTGAATATGATTTAAGGTGGGACTTTATCATAATTAGTTAAAGCAATTTTATGTGGGAGTTATCTTAAGAACCCCTAAAGCCAGAATTTTTATACGAACTTGACCAAAAGTTTAGATATTTTTTGTTATATAAAAAAATTGGTTAGGTTATGATCTAGCTCTAAATTGGTTGAAAAAGATCAAAATTAAGCCCATCTAATTTTTCAATTAAACATTTTATATCATTCTACCTAAAAAAAATCACTTAAACACTTTAAAAAAATCTTTAAAAATACATAATTTAATGTAAATCTTATCATATTTATTAATATGTTAGCATCAAGAATAGTGTAAAATGACTTGTTTAAATCAAATTTAATTTAAGGTGTTTGTTCCCACTACATCATAGGTGTGGATTTTACTTGAAGCTCATAACACATCTAAAAGAGTAAATATAGTGAAAGAAAGATACTCAACTACTCATTACATGTATTCATACATCCAATTTATGTAAACCCTGTACCATTTCCTAGTTTCAAATGAAAGATATTTATTATATGTTAATAAAAAGAACTCTGTTCCTGTAAAAAAATTATGACACACTAATTGATATGTGCATAGTTGCTTATTTAAATTATTTTCAATGTCATATTTAGTGAAGCATATTATTTTATTTCTAAATATTGAAATATTAATAGAATTTAAAAAAGTAAGGTTAATCAAGTTTTTATTGATATAAAGAGTTAAATGTGAAAATGTTTAAAGTAATGCGAATTAAAAAGTGTAATTGGACTAATCATAATTTTTTATAAATAACTTAAAAAATAATTATATTAAAAAAATAAAATAATTATAATATATTTAGTTTAAATGAAAGTGAGTTATTTAATTGATGTGATAATTTTTCCATTACTTGAATGTTAACATTGTTAATAATTGTGTTATTATGTTTTACTTTTCTTTAATAATGAGTGAGTAAACATTTTCCACATTTTTAATTTGAAACAATAAGTAAACACTCCTCACTTTTGATGAATGCGTACCTACTAAGTACTCCATAGCACCATCGTTGAGATAAGGATCCCCGAATCTGGCTAGCCACTACAAAAACAGTCCAATTTGCCAAGAGTTCCCCAAGTTGGCAAGTTGGTTTCTTAGATAGCCCCTATTCTAGTGTGATGTTTTTAGAACCAAAATGAACACTTTTGGCATACAAATATGGAAGAAGAAAAATAACAAATATAAAGAGAAATAAATAACAAATTTTTTCTCTTAACCATACAACAAGTCTCGAGTTAACATAGTGACCATCCATGTTTAAGTAAGGGGGTGTGTTATAGAAATCTAGGGATGGAGCCTAAATTTCAGGGATTGATAATTCTTTGATTTGAGGTTGTATGATTTGGAGCTTAAAGTTTTAGGGATTGTGTTGTTGATCCAGGATGTTTTCGCTTATAGATGTATGGAAAAGAATCACATGCAAAATTGCATCTTAACACAGAAATGTGCACATAAGAAAAGAAGAAGTAAACACATAAAAGGCACAAAAGAAGACACCAAAGCTTGACAACGGAGTTCGTCCAATTCGGACTATGTCTTTAGGCCCAACACAACAATGGGGAGGCCCTTTTTATTAAAATGGCATGAAAGAAAAGAATTACATTCATCAACTGTCCACAAGATGCTTATACCTCCAATTTGCAAGATAGCCAGTGAAATGGATGCCTGAGATGGAGAGGTAAACAACACCAAAGCATCTGTAGCAATAAAAGGGGCTGGAGTCATGTAAAATTGTCTAAACATAGACAAATAGCACTCTCGGCCTCCTGCCAACGAAACAACGTGTTGCAACAAAATGCCTTCTGCCCTTGTAATTTCCAATGATCGTGGCTTTATAATGGATTCTTTGGAAGGATCCCATTCAAATCAGGGCTTGTCTTGGTCCACAATGGAGGCCAGTATCAAGGAATGATCGGCGAGCGTAACTGCCTCTTTAAATGGCCTTTTATCGTTGAGGCGATAAGGCCTTAAAAATCCTAAAAACACTAAAAATCCGCCCCAAAACCATTTACCCGGATTTCAAAAAACCATTAAATCAGGCTTATATGACTATTGGGTCCAACCTGCGGTCACAATCAGCGTATCGTTGTTGCCAAGGTCTTGTTCACGAGGAAGTGCCAACCACCGATCGTCGATATTGGCATCGGCCGATCACATTGGTGTCCCGCTAACGATTGCCCCAAGTGTCCCAATAATGGTTCCGTCGATTGGTGTATCACCGATCGCTCTGCCCGCTCGCCAATATGTATACAGTAAGTCCTCCGATCCGGTTGCCTCCACTCCGCCAATCCGATTTGATTGGAGATCAACAATCGGGGGTTCCACTGCACCACTCTTAAGTCCACCTCTATGCAACCTCCGATTACGATTTGGCCTTAAAGGCTTAAGACCCATTCTCAAAGGAAAACCCTGATTTTCTTAAGGATTAAAGCATCCTTCTTTATGCGATAACTTCATCATCTAGAATCGGATTGAAGTACCGTCTTGAGTTGACTTCCTTCTGATCACTTTGATTTTCTGAGTTTTTTCCATGCCATTGTATTTGAAGATCCACCTACATCAATCCTCCCCATCGAGGAGCTTTTGGACTGCCAAAAGCTTTTCATTAGTCAATTGGCAAGTGAGGGAATTGTGCCCTCACTTTCTCTTTCTCCAGCCATCTAGCCTTGTTGGGGTGCATTCCCTTGAATCGAACTCGAAGGTGTTCTACATCTCCTCGTCGTGAAGTCCTAGTTCTTCTGTCGAGGATGATGTCTTCGGGCAACTCATCGAGATATTCCGGTGCAAAATCATCGACTGTAGGAACTGTGCCCACCTCATCAGTGTCCACAATCAAAGGTGGTTCATACAGCTTTAGGTTCTCCACATTCACTACTGAATACATCTGCATATATACCGGCAAGTCAAGACGAAAGGCATTATTCCCAATCTTATCCAATATGGTAAATGGTCCATACCAGATTGGACACAACTTCTTTCCTTCTCCCTTCATCCTGTCTTTGTTGATGTGGAACCACACCTTGTCGCCCACTTGGAATTGATGGTCAACTCGGTGTTTATCATGTCGAGCCTTGTAACAAGCTTGACTTTTCTCCAATTACTCTTGCACTACTTGGTGAATCAAGTGGATTCGCTAAATGAACTGTTGAGCTTTGTCCCTATCATTATGTCCATTGGAGCCATCTTCCCTTCCAAAGACCATATCAAAAGGGTCCTTTGGCAGGTAACCAAAGCATGTCTCGAATGGTGAATGCTGCGTAGATGAATGCATTGCTCGGTTATAGGAATGTTGTATATTGGGGAGATGTTCATCCCACAACTTGGGATGTTTCCCACAATAGCCTCGTAATAAGTGTACCATGGTATGGTTAACAACCTCTGTCTATCCGTCAATCTGTGGGTGAAATGTTGTGCTTGTTTTCAATTTGGTGTCCATCATCCTCCACAAGATGGTCCAAAACTCTCCAAGGAAGCGAGAGTCCCGATCTGACACAATTGATGTGGGTAATCCAAAGTGGTCCCAAACATGCTGAAAGAAAAGAGAAGCAGTCTGCTCTACAATAATCTGCTTTTTACAAGGCATAAGAATACACATTTTGCTGAAACGGTCAACAACAACATACAAATAGTCGTGACTCTTCCTAGACAAAGGTAAACCTCCTACAAAGTCCATTGACACACTTTCCCATGGACAACTCGAAATAGGGAGTGGTGTGTAGAGCGCAAGTTTTCTATTAGAGGTCTTTGAAACAGAACACATCGCACAACCCTTTACATAGCGAGTCACAATGTTTTTCATATGAGGCCAAAAACAAAATATTTGTACATGACATAAAGTCTTTTCGACACCAAAGTGTCCAGGCACAAGAGAGGTGTGGGCCTCTCGAATTACATGTACTCTTTCTCCTGTGGGAATACACAATTGACCAAGGTGATACAACAATTTCCCCTACAAGTGATAGTTGTCCACCTGTGAACCATGGGTTAGTATTGCATAAACCTCCTTAAAGTCACCATCATTAGCATATTGTTCAGCATAACTTTCAAAAGATAATGAAGCATTATGCAAAATAATAGAAGCAGAAATAGGAGGGTGAGATAGCATATCAGCCACTTTATTGCTAATGTCCTTCTTATACTTTATTACCAGATGAAACTGTTGAAGGAAGTCCATCCACTTGAAATGACGAGATTGTTGCAACTTGGTTTGTGACTGAAGGTACTGCAAGGGTTGATGATTTGTATGAATGATGGTCTCCTTGTTGATCAGGTAGTGTTTCCACTTTTTCACACTCTGCACCAAGGCATAAAGGTCCTTGTCATAGGTGGGATAGGTTATCACAGCTTGAGAAAACTTCTCAGAATGGTAACAAATTGGCTTCTTTTGCTGCATCAGTACAACTCCCATGGCATAACCACTGGCATCGGTTTCTATCTCAAATGGTTGTTGGAGATCGGGTAAGGCTAAGACTAGCGCGGTGTTGATTTTCTCCTTCAATGTTATGAAGGACTTCTGCTATCTTCCTCCCCATTGGAAGACCTGTTTCACACTTGTCAAGGTGTGCAAAGGTGCTACAATAACAAAGAAATTAGCAATAAATTTCCTCCAATACTGAACTGCACCTAAAAAGCTACGGACCTCGATTACAATAGTGGGCTTAGGCCAATTTACAATTGCTTCAACTTTAGAGGGATCAATTTTTAACTAACCATGACCAACAATATGACCTAGGTAACCTAAAGAAGTTTTCCTGAATTCACACTTTGACAATCTTACAAAGAGTTTTTCCTTCTTTAGCACATCAAGCACTTTCTTTACATGACTGACATGTTCAAACCAACTCTTGCTAAAAACTAATATATCATCTAAATACACGAGAACAAACTCATCAATGAAAGGTTGAAATATGTCATTCATAACCCACATAAAGGTGGTTGGAGCATTGCAAAGCCTGAATGGCATCACCATTCATTCGAACAGCCCTTGCTTGGTTTTGAAAGCGGTTTTCCACACGGCCTGCTCCGCAATTTGGACATGGTGATAGCCATTGTGCAACTCCAATTTTGTGAAATAAACAACAATTTTTAATTGGTCTAATAAATCATCTATGCATGGGAGGGGATAGCGATTTTTCACTGATATCTTGTTGAGCGCACGGTAGTCCACACAAATCCTCTAGTTGTTGCCTTTCTTTGGCACTAGAACAATCGGCGAACCGCATGGAGAGGAGCTCGGCCTGATGACGCCTTGGTCCAGCAATTCCTGCACTTGCCTCTTGATCTCCTCTATTTCAATCGTCAACATCTTGTACATGCCGATGTTTGGCAGAGGGGCATCATGCAATAGATGGATTTCATGTTGGATTTCCCTCTTCGGAGGTAGTCCCTTCGACTCCTGAAATAGTTCAGTATAATTAGAAATTAATTCAATTAATTCATTCTTATACTTCCCATCGCAGCCCTGGAACGCATCAGCGAAATCGACCTCTTTCTCCCTTACAACTATAAGCATGCATGTTTTACTGCAATTCACCAGTCGTTTCATCTGCCCAGCGCCTACGAGGTTGGTATTAATCTTATTTTGATGAGCCCGCACTATGTATTCTACCCCATCCTTGGTGATGTGGTATTTATTCTCATGGCAGAAAAAGATTGCTTTTTTGTCATACAGGTATGGGCTCCCTAATACCATGCCATAGATATCCAGTGGTATTACATCCATTTCTACTTCGTCTACTAGCTTAGATGCAATCACAAACTTGACCTTCCACTACTAGGTTACATTCAATTTCGCTTTATCATGTATCCATCCCAGTGGATAAGGTTTTGGGTGTGGTTTTGTCTCTAAGCCAAGCTTCTTTACCAAGGATTTTGCAATTAAGTTTGCTTGGGACACAGTGTCAAACAAAGTTTCAACCTTGGTATGATTTACTACAACTCTAATATAAAATAATTCAATTCTTTTTATATCATTCAAAAGGGACTCATCTACAAAACTGGTGCTTTCATGCGATTTAGAATCAACAGGAGGTCTAAGGGTACCTTTTGTTCCCGCTGCTGTAACCAACGCTTCATCTCCCGAATCTGATCCAAGGTCTTTCTGTGTCACTGCCACTGTTTTCTGCTTCCCTTTTCCTCCATACTTATTTGGACGCTTTTATGGGTGCTGCTTCCAACAATGATCGTCATCGTGGCCTTCCTTCTTGCAGTGATTGCAATAAGGCCACTCTCCCTCTTTGGCTACTGATGTTTTCTTCTCCTTCCCTTTCCATGTCGCTTTGGATTTGCCATTGGGAGGTTTGAATGGTGGTTTTCTAGACTGGTCCTCGCTTTCGTTCTTGCC
>APFE030341334.1:1843-26267 GCA_000404065.3 Pinus taeda
AGTCGTTGGACAATCATTCCCAAGGTATTGAGACTCCCAAAGGTCTCGCCACCTATTCGTGATCTGATCATGCTATTTCTGATTCCAGGAAGTGTTCCTCCAAACATTAGGTTGTACAAGATTATCCCTATGCCCAAAAGCATTGAAATTACTATTGGTTGCAGAAATGCTAGAGGCTGGTATAATTCACCTAGTCAAAGTTCTTTCTCTGCTCCAGTAGTATTGGTGCACCAAGAAGGAATGGATCCATGCGCATGTGCCGGATTATAGGGAGCTTCAACAAGCTCACTATTAAATATAAGTTCCCATTCTTGTCACTTGATGAATTACTGGATGGAATTGCGATGGATCAATTTACTTCACCAAGTTGGATCTTCGTTCAGGATATCATCAATCAGAATGAAGACTGAAGACATTCCGAAAACAACATTTAGAACTCATGAGGGTCATTATGAATTTTTGGTCATGCCTTTTGGCCTTACCAATGCACCCTCAACATTTCAAGGTTTGATGAATTCAATTTTCAAACCATTCCTTAGAAAATTTGTGTTAGTATTTTTTGATGATATACTAATCTACAGCAAGTCTTGGAAGGATCATGTTGAACATGTTGACAGGGTGCTACAGCTATTGGAGGAGAAACAATTATATGCAAAAAGATCCAAATGTTTCTTTGGAGTACAAGAGGTGGAATATCTGGGTCATATTGTATCTCATGAAGGAGTTAAGGTAGACCCTAGCAAAATTAAAGCCATTAAGGGATGGAGAATCCCCACATCCATAAAGCCTCTGCGAGGATTTCTCGGGTTGACAGGGTATTATCGCAAGTTTGTTAAGAATTATGGAAGAATAGCAGCACCTATAACAACATTATTGAAGAAAGATGCATTTTCATGGACTCCGGAAGCAACAAAGGGCTTTGAACATCTTTAAGAGGCAATGTGCCAAGCATCGGTCTTAGCTACACCGGACTTCACAAAAACCGTTATTGTGGAATGTGATGCTTCAGGAAATGGAATTGGTGCTGTTCTAATGCAAGATGAAAAACCCATTGCTTTTGAAAGTCGTCCAATCAAGGGAAAGTTTTCACACAAAGCTATTTATGAGAAGGAAATATTGGCAATACTCCATGCAGTTAAGAAATGGTGACCGTACCTAATGGGAAGACACTTCAAGGTAAAAACAGATCATGATAGCCTTAAATACTTTTTAGAACAAGGATTATCCTCTGAAGAGCAACAAAAGTGGGTCACAAATATGTTGGGTTATGACTTTGAAATCATCTACAAAATAGGGAAGCAAAATGTGGTGGCAGATGCACTCTCAAGAAGGGATGAGGATGTGGAAGCATTGTTGTGCGCCATTTGTATTATCCAACCAGATTGGATAAACAAAGCAAGGGAGGAATGGAAGAATGACGAAGAAGTATGGGCACTTATTCAAATGTTACAACAAGATTCCAGTACGTCTGATACATTTAGTTGGAAAAATGATTCGTTATGGTGCAAAGATCTCTTATACCTCTGTAAGAATTCCCAGCTGAAACAAAAGATTCTTATAGAATTGCACACTTCTCCCTTAGGAGGGGACTCAGGATTTTTAAAAACTTACCACAGGGTTAAGAAGGAACCTTTTTGGGATGGCCTTAAATCAGATATTCAAAATTTTGTGGCAGAATGTTTGGTTTGCCAACAAAATAAAGTTGAAACAATTAAGACACCGGGTCTATTACAACCTTTATCTATTCCAAGCCAACATTTGGAGGAGGTTTCAATGGATTTTATCATAGGTTTACCCAAGTCTGAGGCAAAGAGTGTCATCATGGTGGTAGTTGACAGAATTACCAAGTACGCACACTTTTGTGCATTATCACATCAATTTAAAGCCAGTACAATTTCTACTACATTTATGGAAACAATTCAAAAGCTACATGGAAACCCAAAGATTATTGTAAGTGACAGAGATCCATTTTCACTGGAAATTTTTTGGACAGAATTATTTTCTTGTCTTGGTACTCAGTTAGCTCATAGCTCATCTTATCATCCTCAATCTAATGGGCAAACTGAGATAGTAAACAAATGTTTGGAAGGATATCTTCGTTGCTTTGTTTCTGATAAATAGACACAATGGGTCCAATGGTTGCCTCTAGCTGAATGGTGGTATAACACTTCCTTCCATACAGCAACAAAAATGACGCCATTTATGGCAATTTATGGGTATCAACCACTGTCCATCACATCATATTTAAGAGAAAATTATAAGGTTCAGGCAATGGAACATCACATCGAACATCAACAACAAGTCCTCCAACTCTTAAAGGATAACCTTGTGTTGGCACAGAATAGAATGAAACAACAGGCAGATCAACATCGTAGCGAAAGAAGTTTTGATGTAGGTGATTGGGTATTCCTATGGCTACAACCATATAATAAAATGTCCCTCAAGCAAGCTAAGAAGGATAATAAATTATCACCAAAGTATTATGGTCCGTACAAGGTGTTGCAAAATATTGGTACTATGGCATACAAATTGGAGCTTCCTGCAGCTTCTCGATATCACCCAGTCCATGTTTCATGTTTAAAGAAGGTTATAGGCAACAAGCTCCCAGTTCAACCAATATTGCCTAAACTTGACGAGGAAGGAAAAATTATATTGGAACCAGAAGCAGTCACAGAAACAAGATCTCGACAGCTACGAAATTGATCAATTTCGGAGTATCTTATCAAGTGGAAGAACTTATCTGCGGAAGATTGCACATGGGAGGATGAGAATTTTATTCAGAAGTATCCAGAACTACTCAAGCGTTGAGGAAAACACTTTTTTTGAAGGAGAGGGGCATGTTGGGTCCCTATAATACTATTGATTACCCCATTACTATGGTATTTGTACCCCTTATTTATATTGTTGTGCCCCTATTGCCCCCATATTGTTATTACTTTGCCCCATAGAATCCCTCTATTGTTATTTTTGTGGCTTTTATATTATTATTGTTAGGTCGGCTGGGTTATATTGTGACTCCTTAGACTCCTATATAGAGAAAGGAGGTTTTTTCATTTGAATCATCCAAGAATTGTTCATTTATGTAATGTAAAGGAGGTTTCCCCCTCGAAGAGGTTGAATTTTAACACATTGATATATATTTTCTATCTTTTTCTTGCGCTGGTTTCATAACATGATAGATGCTAGCCAAATATCAAATATACCAATATATCAAAAATCAATGTTTCTAAGAAGAATTGGTATGACTTAATAGAATGTAAGATATTTGTTTAATACCAAGAATCAAACTCCCTTTCATATGCATATATGATCCATCCATGAATGCGATATTCTCATCATACATTATGGCTTACCTTGCCATTCAATATTGTAGCTGGAACATTGAAACAATACCTTGTATTTCCTTAATGAAACCATCAACTCACTCATAGATGAGTTCCAGGTGTATCATCAGAAAAGTACACCGTACCACCCACAAGATAGTGGGACAGTAGAGGCATTCAACAAAATACTAGAAATTGCGTTGAACTAAGTGTGCAATGCACAGAGAAATAAATTGAACCTGCGCGTAACCTTCGTACTATGGGCTTACAGGACAAAGTGCAAGAAATTGATGGGACCTTTCTGGTTAGTATATGGCATGGAAGTTGTTATGCTGATGGAATACATCATACCTAGTCTGCAAATAGCAGTGCTCACAGGCATGATGGACTGTGAAGCTCTGGAAGAAAGGCTCGCACAATTAGAAGAACTCGAGGAAGAATAGTTTCTGGCTAGATTTCATCTATAGGTACAAAAGCAGCATGAAAAGACCTGGCACGAACACCATATCAAGTTGCACACCTTCAAGGTAAATGATTTAGTGCTACTGTATGACAGTAAGTTTGAAAAATTTCCAGGAAAATTTAGAATGCATTGGCTAGGACCATACGTGGTTAAGGAGGTCGCAGACGGAGGTGCGGTCCAGCTAGTCAAACTAAATGGAGAACCATTCCCAGGAAAAGTAAACAAAACTCACCTGAAGCCCTACATGGGTGGGCTGGCTATCTGACTAACCGGCTAAAGCATAGTCTTCACAACTTGAGGAGTTGGACATGGGCGTAGGACTATAGACATATGCAACAGATGCCGGTACAGAGGTAAGGACACAATTCAGACATAGGGGGTTTAGAATCAAGAATGCAATAGGTTCAACAGGTAGCAGCACAGTGTGCTACAGACATTTAGGTTGTTCAGGACCAGTTGGAGGGACTCCATGCCAATATCGCCACGCCAACAGAGTGACTCGAGGGCAAGTCACGATGTTTGTGTTGGGGGCTTGTTGGGCATGGAATCCCCCCACAACATTTTTTGGGGCTCAAAGTCCAAGTTTTGGTCAAATAATGTTGTAAGACTCTACAAATTGCGGGCACGGATCGTGAAAGGTATGTTGAGTCATAGGGTTGTCTACCCTAAGTTTTGTAATGTCATGTTGGCATACCCATGGTCTATGGACTATGGGATTGTATAAAAAGAGTTAGGCTCTAAGTTGTAAAGAGAAGGAGAGATAGATAAGAATGAACGAATGCAATGCTCTGGTAGCGGATAGAGAAGAAGTCTAACTGTCTTGGGTCATAGTAGTAGGAAGAGTCTCTGCAACTGAGTGTGTAGAGGCCTAGTATAGTTCGCAGCTGAGTGCACAGACCCTATAGCTGATTGTGTAGGGCGGAGTCAAGTCTGTAACCCAGGAAGAAGAATAATAGAGAGAAGTTTGATTCCAAATACTGTGGATCTACTTTTGTATTACTTTCTATGAATTTATACTATTTCGTTTATCGTACACACTTATATAAATACTGAAGACTGTTCAGTATAATTGGGCTCATATAGATAAGTTAAGTAATCGAATAATATCAGGTTAATAGTAGGGAACTTGGGTAATAACATGGATCGTGACTTGAACAGGGGTACACAAAGGAAACATTACATGCTGCAAGGAACTGATAGGTGTACATAGCGATGTGCATGCAGGGTCAAACTGTGGACCATTGAAAAGCCATCAGACATCTCTAGGGTGCGAAAACCTGGTTCTATCACCCTCCCATACTACTTCGGGTGAGACCTCAGTCTGTGCTCCGTCGACTATTACCGAAAGGGCCAGTAGTACCGGGATTTGTTTGGCTAAATCATCTCTGAACCCGAGATAGGCCCATACAAACCAACAAGACTTGTACAAGCCAAAACCAAGGAAGAGAATATAAGAATGCTCCATGATGATTTTCCATATAATGGTCACTTAACTTGTATTTATCACCTTCCAAGGGTGACCAATTTGTTTTAGGGATGACCTAATCAAATATGCACATGTGTGGCTTCGTCCAAATTGAGCACTTCAATAGTCAAATTTGTTCCTCTCAGAAAGAGGAAGCTCTTCTCATGGTTGGAATTTGTCACTAATCTTCCAAATTAACACTCCCTTTCAGTGAGAGATAAATTCCAACCGCATCATGCAATCATCGCAAGTATCATGTTCAAAAATCATAACATGTCTCAAGTATCTCGTCCTTGAATGTTGCCATTGCTCATTTTTTCTCATTTATGCTAATATTTTGATTGTCTCTGCCTATATCCTACCACCCAGGAAACATCAGAGAGCTTATTATCAAGGAGAACATTGCAACTTCAAACCACATCAGGGAGCTTAGTCTCAACCTGAAATGACAATGAGGAAGGTTCTACGGGACACTCTCACCTCATGTCAAGAATAAGGCGAGATACCACTTACTAGGAAAGAATCACAACCATCCCATGGTGCAATTAATGGGTGAGATACCACTTTCTATATGAGGTAAGGATCACAACCATCTTATTACCTATTTATCTTCCCAACAATGACATCCAATAGTCATGTGGTAGAACACTAGTCATAATAAGCAATCTCTCAACCCATTAGCTAGACAGGGAGTGGTAATCCGAACAAGCCTAGCTTGTGAGTATGATGCCAACTGGGGTATACTCAGTATATACAAAGATAGGGGGAGATACTCGACTTGTCAAAATAAATAATGATCACACACACCCTATGGGTGACAGATAGGGAATCAACATCTACAACCCTATTGTCTAGATTTCCCTCAACCCTAGGAGACTTCCATCTCAATTATTCCCAGTGGGAGCTCAGAAAATGGGGAAGAGTTGGCTCAATGTTCTCGATTAGCTATGCTCTTTGTAACTCAAAAATAGATCATAGTGATCATATCTTGTATCATCTTAATCAACATGTCACAATAGTAGCAGTCTCCTATTCATGCAAGACATAAAATCAAATATTATATTAGAACAAAAATATGTATATCCCATAAAGGATACTTTATTCATCCTCCTCTCACATAGGCAGAAACCACAAGCCTAATATTATCACGTACAGAAACACTATCTCAATATATGAAGATATCTCAGCCCGATCTATATATAGGATTCTTTGTCAGTCATGTCCCACTCAATATTATCGCAATGTATTCTTATCATATCCAAAACCTACTCAAAAAATTTCTCCAAAGAGCTTCTTGAACTTGCCTCATAGTTAGCCATGCTAGCAACATCATACTCAACCTCATTCATGGTTAAAGTTACAGAATTCTCATCCAAAAGTATCATGGTAGATCTCATAATAAGATAGCACCCAGATGTGCTCATATTATCAATAACATTCCCAAACAACATCAGTACATCCATGTAGTCACATATGATGGGAAGAATATCTCATACCAAAAATTGATCATCCCATGCAAATATCTTGAAAGGTGCTTGGCGGTAACTCAATGTGTATGAAGTGACTCAATCAAATTTTATGAAAAACATATATATGTGTGTGTGTGTGTGTGGACAGGTGTTCAAAGGAACATCAATGTTTCAATCAACTATCAGTTACTAAGTCATATTCAACAATATCTCTTCATAACTTCTTGAAATTCAATGATAGTGTCCAAGGATTTCCACTTTTCAAAAACTCTTCACTTGCTTCATAATTTAGTTTTTTTTCCAAACTTCAAAAACTAATTCTTCATGCCACATTTCAAACTTCAAAGGCCAAATCCATCTTACCTTGATCATCAAACACTCATTACCTTTCAAGAATATACTGTCAGTATATAAAATCAAAATCAAAGCCATACCTTGGTCCAATTTTTAAGTAGAAGTTTGGATTGACACATCTTCCTGGCTTCTCTAGATAAATATCAATGTGTACATACCAGGATTGGAAAAATTGCTTCGTGTAATGTTTTCTGCAAACATAACACTTGACCAAACCAATATGCTCAGCCTCACACAAATCAATTTTGTGAAATCAAGTTAACTAAGTCAGCTTGTCAATCCTTAGATGTCAAATAAAAGCTAATATCAAAATCATAGAAGATTTTGCTAATATCCGAATGACAAACTTTTTAGACAAAATGTCAAGAAGAACACACATTCAAATACCAAGTCATAACTTCATATATTGTCATGTCAACACATTGTTATTAATAAATATCAAATTCCATCAAGCCATCCATATAATCATATCATGAATTATTTCTATCACTAGATGCAAATTCATATACCAAGGATAAGTCACAATTTCTTATACTTCAACCAGCATGTCAAAGCCAATGATGCCAATACAAAATATTTATTGAATACCAGTATTAGTCACTGAATGTTAATATGCTCACATAATGCTGTTAGCAAGGAAAATCATTACTTATAAAAAACCTAATTTATTATGATAGTGAATTCAATCAATCCATAACCCAAAACATATCTATGAATCATCAAGAATCATGTCAAATTTCTAAGGCATCATCCATTATCTAAGCCAAATAAGTTAAGTCAATAAGCCAAATCTTGTCAAATCCTTGCAATTTTGATCAAATATTGTCCTATACTAGCTTCAATGATCAAATCAAAATAACATACTAATATGAATATTTTGGTCCCCTACAAACACAAGTTTAGTCAACACATTCTCATTCTCTATAGTAGGCTAAATATTCAAACTTCCCTTCTCATAGGTCATTTTATTATTTTCTCTAAGTATGTAGGACTGTCATACTCTAGGTGCACTTCTGATTTCGTGCATGAGGCTTTAGATTTTGTGACCTATAGGACAAATTCACTCATAGGCTTTCTTCCATGCGTTCCAGAGGCTATAACCACACCCTTAAGCCTTATTTCATGAGTTTTTGTTTTATACTAAGAGAAACCCTCTCTTTTCAGACCAAAACTTGCTGCAAACTAATAACATTAGATACTTAGTCTATTCCTGTCCAAAAATCATACTTCAATAGTAAAGAATTTTTTATACATTTAGTGTAGATGATAATAGATGTAGGGATCTTATGGAGAGTTTCTCCCTCTTAATGAGAAACCACTTCAATCATCATTATTTGAGACATCAACCTATCTATCATAATACTGTCATGCATCAACAAAGCTGTTAGATCATAAAGTCAAATTATATCATATATTCATTATGGTCAAAACATGTTAGCATCAACTACTACATCATCACATTTGAACATGACATCAAACTTTCATCAAGGGTTAGAGCCATATGATTAGGGAAGCTAGCAAGTGTATTATCATACATCAAGGATCATAATCACTACATCACTTCTTTATTATATTATTTAATCATCAAGAGAAGGCATCTAATATTACCATATGTCATAATTACTAAGATAACCAAGGTCAAAAAGAAGACCCTAAATATCAATCTTATTATCACATTTTCATCATTAAGGTTACCATTCTTATCACAAACATTATGAATAATATCAAGCTACCATAAGAATCAATGTGTTATCCTTTTTTAGATCAATAAATCCATCATGTCTAAAAATTATAGATGCTAGCCGAATATCAACTATACTAATATATCAGAAATCAATGTTTCTAAGAAGCATTGGTATGACTTAATAGAGTGTAAGATATTTGTTCAATACCAAGAATCAAACTTCCTTTCATATGCATATATGATCCATTCATGAATGCGATATTCTCATCATACATTATGGCTTACCTTGCCATCCAATATTCTAGCTGAAACATTGAAACAATACACCAAACATACCTTATAGTATTCATATACCTATGCATCTTGACATTGGTAGCTGGAGCACTTTGTCAACTTTTCATCAGGTGCCTCTTTTCCTTTTCTAGCACTAGCTCTTCTCTTCCTACACTAGCCATATTTTCTTTCACCTCAGATGATCATCAAGAAGGATCCACTTATCACATCCCATCAAGAGGTTAGAAGTATCCAAATACTCAAATATGGATGCAGGAATTATAGTCAATTATCAAATCAATAACTCTAAAAAAAATTAAATACATAAAGGAGTAACATAAATCAAAAAGTACTTATCTTCAATGAGAGATGATCATCTCCCTCTTGAACCAACCTTCAAGATTCATGACTATACATTGACCATATAACATTGTTGCTTTTAATATTTCAACCAACTTATTCAATAACCAAGGTCTAATTGAGACTATCCCATCCAGGGCTACATCAACCCTATCACAAGTGCTAGAATGTTTTTACATTGATCATGCTAGAATTTTTAGAATGCATATCTCAAATCCTTGTCATAGTCTAGGGTTTCTTTTAAACCCTAACCTCATAATATCCATCAAACCCTAACGCTCAAATTTCTTAGGGTTTCCTTCAAACCCTAGTATTCGTTTAGGACTCCTCCATCTTTTCTTTCTTTCGTCAAAGGTGTTAGGTCCCTATACTACTAGTGTAACCCCTTATTGTTATTAGTGCAACCCCCTTATTATATTGTTGTACCCATGTAGTCCCCATATTGTTATTATTGTGCCCTTACATTATTATTGTTATGTCGGCTCTGATTATATTATGCCCCCTTAGACTCCTATATATAGAAAGGAAGTCTTTTCATTTGTATCATCCAAGAATTGTTCATTTGTGTAATGTAAAGGAGGTTACCCCCTCAAAGAGGCTTATTTTTAAGGCCTTGATCTATCTTTTCTATCTTTTTGTGAGCTAGTTTCATAACATTTGGTATCAGATCTTTGGATTCTAGGGTTTCACTGCTCCAAAAATGTCATCATGGAATTTTCGTTATACATTTTTTCTGCAACGTTTTAGAAGATAAAAAAAACCCATTTGAGAATAAGTCATTTTGAATCTCGGCTCCAAATTTTAGATCCTATCTTGCTATATTTACGGATATATTGTTATCAGGAAATCTAGTTTCCATTTAGAGCTGCTAGTCCCACTAAGATGAGTAGTTATCTTATAAACAAACAAACTAAAGTCACTTGCATTTTCCTTTATGAGAAGTAGATGAGAGAGAAGCAGAGAGTACCAATCTCAGTCTTTCACTTGGCTTCTTTCTTGTTTCCTCTCCCCTCTAACAGATATTTGCCACTCCTCCCTTACTTTCCCCACTTCAAAGAGCACCTGTAAAGTCAAAGTAGCATAATACCATCAAAGCACAGGGATATACAATCATAAACAATATAGGACTAGATATATATTGACCACACAAATGCATATATCAACTCAAACATACAAGAATGTGGAGGAAAAATCAAATAGCTTTTATTGATAGAAAGAGTAGAAGAGAGGATTACAACCCATTGATCTGACCTAACTTCATCCTCCCAGCGTGAAAGCCCTTCTTCACTTCATGAAAAGATTAGATCACCCAACACTATGATGTTCCACAAAGAAACCAACAACACTTCCTTACAAAATATAAGATTCCAACCTCTGGATCTCTGGGATGAGGGATCCATATATAGATGTTTGCAGGTGGGTGAGTCAGCTTCTGGGATTTTGATTAGTGTCCTCTTTCTGATAGTTCTTGGTTCCACTTGGATATTCATGATCTCTTACTCATCCCTGGGTGAATTCAGAGAGACAAGTGTCAAATGGGCAGTTTCTAGAAGATTCTTTGGGTTTCCACCTAGCCAACTGCTTCTGCCATTTGTCTGCTCTCACTTATCACACCCCACAGAAGGGATTTTTAGTATGCATCACACTTTTTGCATGTGGCAGGTGAGATGCATTGCACCCTTAGCATTGAGCAGTCTATATGGTCCAGTTTTGATCAGTTTTGAGCAGTTTTTCATTGAGAACTTCTGGGAGATGATGTAATCAGCTGACCTTGCTCCTTTAGGGTATGAAACAACACTTTTAGGGACTTAGAATCCCATGGTTTATGGACATATGTTATTGGTATTACAGTACCCAAATATGTCTATAACAGTTGCCCCATAAAGCATGAGGTCGTAAATCTTTTGATGTCGGGCGAAATAATTTATCATGAGGATCCAAGGGTTTTTCGAATTGGAAGGAAACCTATAATAAGATACAATATAATACATTATCTTCATAATATTTTCATGATCTAGCTAAGGCGGGAATTCCCGTGCTTAGCTTTATAAATTCATTCTCATGTACATAGACAGACAATTGTCTGTGTGGCAAACTGATGATTCTGGTAGAGCCATCATCCTTTGGCTTGGATGATTATCTGTGCAGCAATGATGTACATTTGATGTCTTTATTTTCCTGAATATATCATAGCCTTGATGGATGAAACTAGATTCAAGGTCTTCAAACTCGTTAAATCTTCACCCGAAGTACAAGTCAATCCATGTGAAAAGATGTCCTGGAGTCGAACATGGAAAGACATCGCCTAATTACCAGCTAATGATGTAAGCTGTTAACAAGCACGAGAGGAATCACCAATAATGATGATGACCCTCAAGGTACGACAGTACAATTCACGTGGTGTGAAAAAGGGACTTGGCGTCGAACACCACACAAAATCTTTCGGTCGAAGGCCATTGATTTAAACCTGTCGTCAGAAGTGAGAAACTTGCCATTGAGGCATGCAAGATTGAAAGTACTGAAAGTGTTGTTCCTAGGTTGACTTCTTGGATAATGATCTGATGTCGACAAGAAGTGACCCGTCATAGGAGGGCATTAATGAATCCCACATTTACAACACGGAACAGAGCAAATGATCTTGTGGAGGTGAAAATGATTTGATGATATAGGGTTCAAGGTGGTGGTCATGAAAGAATGAAGGGTGAAGGTATTGCAGCGGATGAGACACAAGCTGGGTTGGTGAATTCTCTGAGTGACTTCTCTTGAACATATCAGTGACATTGAAAAGGATTGGTAGTGTTAACCCCAAAAATGGATGGTACAGTGGACCAATGGTAATATGACTGGTGAATGGAATAACCCAACCCGACTCAATCATGGTGATGGAGTGAAAGTGTCATGTTCAAGAGCGACTTGATA
The DNA here is from genome assembly GCA_000404065.3 of Pinus taeda. Taxonomy (NCBI): domain Eukaryota; kingdom Viridiplantae; phylum Streptophyta; class Pinopsida; order Pinales; family Pinaceae; genus Pinus; species Pinus taeda. Next base: position 14,154 of record APFE030341334.1, read on the forward strand.
CCAATAAAGTTTCTTCAAGTTTTCTTCCCAATTTTTCCCCAATCATTGCTGACTAGTACCTCTTTATTTTTGTCAAGCCTGAGGAGGATAACATATGCTTGTTCTATAGTTTTCCCTTCAGGAAAACCCGTCGCTATGTTTTAATGAGCATAGCGACAGTGAAACTCGTTCTTGTCTGCATGGACAAGTTTGTCGCTATTGGTTTTAACAAGTTTAACGAAAAAGATAACTTAGTCCTTTTTCAATTTTATAGAGTCTAAAAAGGGATAGAAATGAAAATCTAGCAATCCTTTTTTGTCATATAATCCTTTAAGTCTGAAAAGGTATAAAATAATACGAAAGGGATGAATTTTCGATAGTTTTAATGAGCCGAACAAGACAAGCACTTGATATTTTTGTGTAATGATCCCTCAGGTCCAAAAATATTAAAATCTAGAGGAGCGATAGCACTTATGATCATTTTAACGAGCTGGAGAGGCCAATTTCTCGGCAATCTTTTCATATTTTATGAGTCAGATGAAAAGAGCTTAAAGAAGACTCGGTTTTTGAGGAATGAGTGATATTTTTGGGTAGCAGCTGGTTCCAGATAAGGTTTGGAACTCCCCAATCATGACAGTGTAAATAAGGTGGCTAACAAAATCACTCATCGCAGTTGTTCTTCAAAAGGGGTAAACAATAAAATGGAGGTGTATAATCAGTTAAAACAGAGTGGAGGTGATGGTAAGAACATGACCAAGGCTCAACAACTGATGATAATGCAATCACAATGGTTATTTACCGAAGGTGGGTTCATTTTTTAATGAGCTTAAACTTTGGTGGAACATATGCTCATTGCTAGGTTTATTTTTTAACGAGCTTGAACTTCGCGTAAAACTGCTCGTTCCAATCGTATAATAAGGATGTCTCATCGATAGGTACAATTTTTAGGGAGCTTTCACCATTCAAAAATTTGCTCCAGATCCTTTCATTATTTAAGCTAGGAATGACCAATACTACGCATTTAAAGGGCTAAGAACCTACAAACTAAGAAAATAAATGGTCACTTTTCACTTTCATGCAAAAAGGTTTGCATGTCCCCAGGTATAATGAAGTATAGTTTCCAAGTTACCCTTCAATTTGCATACAAAACATTTACTCTGTCGGGAAAGGCATACCTTCTAACAAAGGTATTTTATTCCAGTCTAATCCCATTTTTCGTAAATGGACAATTGTGTCAGACTATTCATATTCGTACGTGAAAACCCACCTTATAACTGGGATTTTCCTGCCGAAGCAGACCAGGGTGCATGCCCCTTAGGTTTCAGTCACAATCACCGAATCACTCGCGCTCAACAGGTGGACGGATTGGAGATTGATGAGACATTCCTTGCGTAAAAAGACTAGTTAGGGACAGCATTTGACTATTAGCTATGTGTGAGCTGGGGAATGAAAGCTGGTCTACGAGCTGGACCACTTTGCCTTCATGCAAAAAACACATCACTCGAAAGAGTGAGGAGACAATGACTCCCATGCTATAAACGTAGTCACGACAAAGCAGTAGATTGTAATCTAAAGGTCTTTGGACTACCATTACATTCAGGTAGATAGTTTTCCCTCTCAAAGTTGTAGGCAAACTTGGAAGGATCCCTAACGGTCGACTGGTTCTTTTGTCGAAGCCTGTGATATTTCTTATCTCAGGTAGAAGCGATGGAAAACCAAAACATTTCCAAGAAGTTGAGGAAAGGATACTCACAAAAGCCCCTTCATCTATGATAGTACCAACCATGACCATTCTGTAAGCTTGTACTATGATTCAGGATGGTACATTAGACAGTAGACGGGGTCTACCTAGTAGATTCCAGTTGAAGAAAACAACTAGGCTGCTTGGAGGTGGGACCGAATAAATGGCTAGATACGTCTCTAATGAATTTCCCTCCTGCGGTAAAGGAACAGGTAGATTTCCCCCATGTTCATCAGAGTCTAAGTTTACGAAGAGGATTTGAACAATTTCGTTCTCATTCTCTTTGGTGACTATATCATCTAAAGATGGACCTTCTAAAGACAAGGATGGGTCAACTGCCATCTCAACCTGTTGACTTTGGTCTGGTTTGGACTTAGAGGGTTTATCTTCAATGATAGATGCTTCGACCAACCACAAAGGTGTGTCAGTCAGATTTTCAACTAGTGTGGGACTCAGCAAGAGTTTCTTGTATCTAGGAGGAAGCCGTAGCGGTGAAGCAGGACAGTTATCCAAGACTCTTTTAGCTTCATCTAGGAAGGGACAATGATGGATGGCATGATCGCCTTCACATAGTCTACAAGGAAATTTATATTTTCCTTTCTCTCCATTGAATTCATTTTCACTAGTTGATGATGTACTCTCAACATGATTGCCAGAGGTTGACGACACTAGATTATGAAAATGAGGAGACCAGTCCCTTAATATTTGTGGGATGCAAGGAAAATCTCATTGATAATGGTCTCCTTTGCAAATGACACATGGAGATTTAGTTTTGGACGGTGCAGTGTGTGGATTTTCGCCAAACAATGCAAGGTTGCCCCCTTTCGCCATTGGCTCCTTCTTCTTCTTCTCCTTCCGTTTCTTCTTCTTCTTAGTGACTTGTTTTTTAGTTTTACTAGCTTTACCAAGTGAAGAGGAAGAAGGAGAGGGAGAAACAAATGAAGTAGAAGGTTGGGGGATAACTTTAGTATCATCTGGTTGCTGATTTGATTGCTTAGGAATCACGGTGCTTTGAACGAAAAAGGTCGAGAAAAGCCATACTGGTAGGCCAATCGTTAGTCTTGAAAGGGACAATGTGGCCATATGAGGTGCACCAACATCTCCCCAAGAGGAGAAAGGACTAGGATTTCCCCCAAGGCGAAATCCTTGGTTGGTGGACTCCATTTTCTCAACCTAAGATCAACAAGGAAATAGTGACGTTATTCCGATTAAAATAAATATTATGGCGCTTTGACACAACTTGTTTTTTCAATTTTTAAGAGTCGAGAAAAAGCTAAATATGACTCTAGTCGCCTTCGATTTTTAATGAGCTTGAAGTGACAAGTGCTTAGATGGACCTTTCCCTTTAAGGAGTCTAAAAAGGAATGAAAGAGACTACTCTAGAAATCTAGACAGAGGGATTACCAAACCAATCGCAAAAATACATAATACATTTTATGGTACGACAGTCAATCTTCCTTAATGCTATGTTCAATGCATTGCGATCAATAGGGATGCAGACACGGCTTCCTAAGGATAAAGGATATACCCTGTTGTGGTCTCCCAATGTATACTCGATGGTACGTGAGAGCACAATTCCGTACTGGCACTTGTCATCTCAAAGAGGAGGAATCACCCAACCTACAATGAAAGCGATAGTTGCCAGGCTTTACGATGCCGAAATACATCTCTAGCCTAGACTTCTAAATGTTGTGCGTTAGGTTCCAAGGCGTTTTTATGTTCATTGAATTTATTTTACAGTTGATCTTTCTTAAGAATTTTTCCTTTAAGGTTCATCACGTGATGTAGATATACAATTCCTAAAAATGCAATCTAAGATGATAAACAGTCGTTTACTCTTCTTTTTGCAATGAAAATCCTAGCTACTAAAGAAAGAGAAGTGAGATTCTTTCAACATAGAGCAAAGAGCACAGACTAGATGCACTGTCCTAGATCAAAATCAACAAGCAGTCTAAATGCAAATGCACATGCATGTATTTGTTTTCCGCTTTCTTAATGTGTGAATGATAAAAAGAATGCTAAGTACAAATCTAAATTATCTTTTCTTTCAAATCGACAATACTAACAATTTTCTCTTCAAAATATGAAAGGAAGACGAGGACAACACTTTGCGATTTTGAATTGAAAACTACTTTCGACACTTGGGATACTATTAATTCAAATCAAATACAAGATTAAGAGTGTAATCAACCATCAAAAAGCATAGGATTCATTTCTTTGACTGAAAATGACACTTGCAACACTTTCTAATCAAGAGATGAAAGTTCGATTAAGCTACTTCTTTGTAAAGAAGAACTGTAAATGGCAAAAAATACATAAAAAAATTCACAATTATTTGTACAATGGAGGCTGAATAATGCAAAGGAAAGGATTTTAAACAATGGTATAATGATAACAGACATCAAAACTCATAAATAAAGTTGAAGAGAGTGAAGAAAAACCCAAATATGGAGGCAGAAGTAGTCTTATCTGATCATTGCACCTATAACACAGGGAAACAGGGATGCATCTCACCTACTGCACACGGGAGGTGCGATGCATCCAAATTTCCTAAAGGAGATAGTGTGATGGTCCAGGGACAAGACTTTAACTTGGTTTTTGGTCACATTTTGCAGCTTAGTTCAGGGATTTAGGCTGAGCTAATTATAGTCAGTAAATAAAAAATCATAGGGGCTGATCTAATGAGGTTAATTGAACCACCACTAGGGAAATTAAGATGTTTGCAAATCAATTGTTCAGTTTATAAACAAAACCCAGAGATGGACTAAAGTAGCATTGATCTACTTTGCAGTTGCATAGCAAAAGCAATTCGAAGGCTAGCTAGCTTGACTTTAGGCTCCGTCTGTATTTTATAAAGCAAACAAATATAAACAAGCAAACAAGTTATTCGCTCCCCAGTGGAGTCGCCATTTTGTTATCGGGAAATCTAGTGTCCATTTAGAGCTGCTAGTCCAACTAAGACGGGTAGCTATCTTAGAAACAAACAAACTAAAGTCACTTGCATTTTCCTTTATGAGAAGTAGATGAGAGAGAAGCAAATAGTACCAACCTCAGTCTTTCATTTGGCTCCTTTCTTGTTTCCTCTCCCCTCTGACAGATCTTTTCCGCTCCTCCCTTGCTTTCCCCGCTTAAAAGAGCACCTGTAAAGTCAAAGCAGCATAGTACCATCAAAGAATAGGGATCTACAATCATAAACAATATAGGACCAGATATATATTGACCACACAAATGCATAAATCAACTCAAACATACAAGAATGTGGAAGAAAACTCAAATAGCTTTATTTATAGAAAGAGTAGAAGAGAGGATTACAACCCATTGATCTGATCCAATGTCATCCTCCCAGCATGAAAGCCCTTCTTCACCTCATAAAAATCTTAGATCATCCAACACTATGATGTTCCACAAAGAAACCAACAACACTTCCTTACAAAATACAAGATTCTAGCCTTTGGATCTCTGGGATGAGGGATCCATATATAGATGTTTGCAAGTGGGTGAGTTAGCTTCTGTGATTTTGATTAGTGTCCTCTCTTTGATAGTTCTTGGTTCCACTTGAATATTCATGATCTCTTACTCCTCAAATGTAGGCATCGCCTCGGCCCATTTAGTAAAATAATCTACCGCAAGGATAATGTACGCATGCCCCCCGGCCAAGTGAGGGTTACATGTAATATAATCGATACCCCATTTGGAAAAAGGTCCAATGACAATTATAGGGTGAAGAGGAGTAGGTGGAGCACGCATCTTTCGATCAAAAATTTGAAAATTGTGGCATTTTCGGACCGCAGTAATACAATCTTTAAACAAAGACGGCCAGAAATAGCCAGCGTGCAATATCTTTTGGGTAGTGGCATACCCAGACATATGACCGCCACATGCTCCAGAGTGACAGTCATTTAGGACCCTTTTGGCTTCCTCATGAGTCAAACAACGTCGAAAAATAGAGTCTGCCCCCAGGCGATAAAGAGTATCTCCAATAATTTTGAATTGCTGGGATTAGAATCGGACTTTCCGATGGTCGGATCGTGAAAGATCAGGCCGAAAGGTTTGGTTTTGGAGATAAGTGATGATATCTCCATACCACGGATCTAAAGTACAGATCAGAAACAAGGATTCGTCCGTAATGGGCTCCTCTGCCATAGTTTCTGAATCAACACGAGGGAAGTCACACATAAGTTCCGTAAAAACTAAAGATTTCTTTGATTTGGACTTTTCAAATTCCAAATCAAACTCCTGCAAGATGACAATCCATTTGGAGTACTTGCCCCCCAGCAACTTCTTGGTCAAAATATATATCATAGGGTTGCAATCGGAAATGACTATAGTTTTGCGTAATAAAATGTAATGACAAAATCGTTGGACAGCTTGAACAACTGCCAATGCCAATTTCTCCACATGTGAGTATTTTAGCTCAGTTGGATTTAATGTGTGACTAAGGTAATATATCACATGTTTCATACCGAATTCATCTTCCTGAACTAACACCATTCCAATGGTGGAATATGAAGTAGCGAGATATAAGTAGTAGTCCTGGTTGTAGTCGGGAGGATGCAACAACTATGCATGGGTCAACGCATGTTTTAAAGCATCGAAAGATTTCTCAGCTATCTCATCCCAAAAGAATGAAGCATTTTGTTTCAACAACCGGGTAAAAACCTTTGTAATCTCGGCGTATTTAGGGATAAAATGACGTAAAAAGTTTGCTTTCCCTTGTAAACTTTGGAGTTGGTAAAGACTCGAAGGAGGAGGCAATTTTATGATAGCTTCGACCTTCGAAGGATTGACATGAATGCCGGCTTTCAAAACTACAAATCCTAGTAATCGACCCGTTTCAATGCAAAACACGCACTTGTGGGGATTCAACCGAATACGATAATGCCTACACCTCATGAAGATTGCTCGTAAATGGACGAGGTGATCAGCTCTATGTAAGGAATGAGCAGGCAAGTCATCAAGATAAGGTTGCACAATGTGTTTTATATCATGAAAAGCGTAAGACATAGCCCGTTGAAAAGTTGCGCTCGCGTTATTAAGGCTAAAAGGTAAATTTGCAATAATAAAATGTTCCCCATGGACAAATGAATGCCATTTTTGGTTGATCGGCAGGAAGAATATTGATTTGATTGTAGCCCGAAAAGCCATCCATAAAGGAGAAAATTTGACTGCCGGCACAATCATCAATAATTTGATCGATATAGGGTGTAGGGTAATTGTCTTTTGGACATGCTCGATTAATATCCCTATAGTTGATATAGATTCTTATTGTCCCTTGCTTTTTGTTCATAGGAACAATATTCGATACCCAATCCGTTAATGGGATCAGATAAATGAAACCTTCTTTCAACATTTTTCAACTTCTGCCTTAATCGCAGCAGCTTTTCTTGGGTGAATCTGACGCAAACTTTGCCGAATGGGTTTAGCATCCGAGTAGGTTTTAATTTCATGAATTACGATTGCTGGATCGATTCCTGGCATTTCCTCATAGGACCAGGCAAACACGTCGTAGAATTATTGAAATAGGGCCTTGTATGTTTTGATTTCATCATCTGTACAAGAGGCACCTTTATGAACGTTTTCAATAATTCCAGGCTTCACTGAAATGTCAAGGGGAATAGTTTTAGAAATATTTCCAAAATTTAATTCAGAGTCAGGATGTTTCATTGGTTCTTAGCATCCTTAACATATTCAGTTGTAAAGATTGATGAAAAATCGTTTTCAAAACGATCGCTCTCGGGTAAAAACGAAGATCTGTGATGTAGATCTTCCCATGGTAACTCATCGACACATAGGATTTCACAAATTTTCTCATCTGATTGAACAAGTTCGGAAAACGTTTCTAATTCTGAGGTTGATGTTGAAAATGAGTCTTCATGGACTTCGTTCATTAAGTCGATTTGGGTTGATATTGGGTCGGAAAATGACTGCACGGTCTGATATGCACATTCATACGGACTCAAAGGCATAAGAGTACCAAATGAGTCTAACTCGGTTTCAGAAGGAATGATCCAAGGATCATCATTAACGATGGTTCCTAATGAAATCATATGAATTGTTGCAGTAGAAGACGATGTGTTGATAGGACGGAAAGGAAAAGTGCCCAGTAAACCATAATCTTTAACTAACCCTACACCAACATCCTTATAAGGGATCGTTGCTTTGCCAACGTGCTGAATGCTCTCAGCAGAGGCTGGGTCAGATGAAAAGTATGGCAATTGGTCTATAGTTACGATCTTTCCATTGTGAGGGAACTCGATAAGCCGAAAGACCGATGAGACAACAGCTGTCATAGCGTAAGACCAACTACGAACCAAGAGAAGGTTGTAATCTAGAGGGGCATCAACCACCTCCACATCTAGATTAACGGTTTTTCCTTCAACCCCTATAGGTAGATCCTGTAAAATGCCGAAAGGATGAAACCCACGGCCATCAAAGGCCTTAAGAATTGTTGGGGATTGATTGAGCGAAGGAGAACCAAGCAATCTCTAACACTGTATCAACATAATGCATGTGGAAGCTCCCTCGTCAATCACAGTCCTATGAACAGGTCTGTTTCTTACTATCACTGGAATCTGGACAGCCATTTGATGGGGGAGACGCGGTGCACTATTTTTTAGATCGAAGATTATTAGGTTCAGGTCCTGAGTGTCAATAGCTCCTATAGCCGACAAAACTAATTTGCGTTGTGCTGGACATGATTGCAACACTTCCAAAGCCGACATTGCAGAGGGTGAAACAACTAAATCCTCAACAATGTTGTAATTCTGAGCTGCTCTCGCATGTGGATTGAATGTAGACTTTCGAAGTACACCCTTGGTGGGCGGTTTGATTACTAAGTCTGGGTTAGGTTTCTCGATCTGTAGTGGATTGGAACCGGGAGTTGAGGTTGATGGATTTGAATGAGAAGATTCTGATTCCTTTCCATCAACAGGACTTTTACTGCCATAATCTTGCGATTGAGTCGCAATCCTTACATGAGACATCATCAATATGGGTTCTTCATTGGCACTAGAGGATGAACCTATCATCTTACTATCTTGAGCTGGAAAAGGATCCTTCAAGACAGCAGGAGTTTGGGAACCTTTGACAATTTTGGTAAGTTCCGCCTGATGAGGGTAGTCTCTCGTATAATGGTCTTCATCACAAATGAGACATGGATAACGAGGTTTGCATTTTTCTTCAGAGGGTTCCACTTTTTTAGATTTCTCTTTTGAATTTTTCTCTTTATTATTCTTCTTCCCTTTCTTCTTACCACCATTTTTTGGTTTAGCTGTAGAAGATTCTACAACATGAATGTCGACGGAAAGTTCCGCGGAAGACTCTCCTGTCGGGGAATCTAGCAAGGTTATTATACGAGAAGAATTCTTAGAATATTTCTTCTTACTTTTAGTATTTACCGTGCCAATCATACCATCAGCGACATGAGACCCTGAAGGAGCAGCGGCAATTTGATTTTGATTAGGTAGGTTGGGGATCTTCTCGTGTAACGTACCCGACTGAGTGTAAACTAAGTCAAGGTACTGCACTTGAGCAATGACTTGCTCTTCAGTAACCACTCCGACTTTAGCTACATCTTCAGTGATCTTAGGCAACAAGGATTTTACAAACCACTCAGCTAAGATTTGATCCGGGATATAAACCTTCACTAAACGCCGTCGACATCTCCATTCATGGATATGATCAGAGATGTGAGTGGACGTTGACTGCTTTAATGAGGTTAATAACTCCGTGCCATTGTCATATCTGACTGGCAACTGAAAATGAGTTAAAAACGAGGTAGATAACTGAATAAAATCATAAAAAGTGGCTCGCGGTAGTTCGATATACCATTTGGCCGCAAGACCAACTAGAGTGCGTTGAAACAAACGTAAACAAATAGAATAATCAGAAATGGAGTTGGATGCACACCAAAAGTGATAAGTCATCACATGATTAAACGGATACTCTCCAGGTTTACCTTCGAACTTTGGAATGTCACTGGGCAACTTATGCGGCATTGGCGGCCAATACGGAAGATAATTGATCGGATCGTTCGTAAGGCGCGTCAAGTCAGGTAAATCCAAAGTTGCAATGAATGGTAACTGACGATTAGGGTCTCTGAAACTTGGGGTCTTCAAACCAGCCCTAGGAGGAGGATATCCAGGACAAGTCAGAATGGGGATCACATTCGGGATATTTTGACCCCCTCGAAAACCAGGATTAACCGGACCATACTGGGGTTGCAAAGGTTGTTGATATGTATACCTAGGGTATAGTTGATACTGATAGGTTGGTTGCTGCGGAGTAGGACCATATTGAGGTTGGTACTGTCCCTGGTACGGAGGTTGAACAAATTGAGGTTGAGAAGTAACAACTGTACTTCCTACAGGCATCTGGACCGAAGTCTGCACCGTAGGTCCAGACTGAGGTAAAGAGGTCTAAGGAGCAGATGCAGGAATAGTAGAAACCGGAGCTGCTGATACTCCAGAAGAAGGTGGGGTAGATGGAGAGGATGTTGCAGTAGTTTCAGCAGGCGTTTGAGGTGGAGTACGAGGCATACTAGGCCCAGCCTGAGAAACTACAGAAGGTGCAGAAGTTTGAGCCGTAGACTGGACGGGTTGCTGAGATGGACCAGCGGCCTATCCAGGTTGGGATGACGACTGAAAATTTGGTTGCAAGACCTGCTGATTTTGAGATGGATCCCACACCAAATTCGTTCCGGGGTATTGACCTTGAGGATACTGAGGACCAACACGAGCTTGAGGGTAATAAGATTGATAAATACGTTGAACCAGAAGGCTGTTGCTATTATCTTGAGGTTGAATAACCCTGAGGCACATACTTGATACTGGTGTTGACCTTAGGTACGTGAAAGGATATTGATTTTGGGGTGCATACTGATATTGAGGTTGACCTTGGGGTACATACTGATACTGAGGTTGACCTTGGGGTACATATTGGGTCTGGGGTTGACCTTGAGGAATGTACTGTCCCGTATGTATGTATTGTCCTTGAGGTTGGCCCCCAGGCGCAAATTGAGTACCTTGAGGTTGCCCCCCAGGTAGATATTGAGTACCTTGAGGTTGCCCCCCAGCCACATATTGAGTACCTTGAGGTTGCCCACCAGGCGGTAACCGACTGCCTTGAGGTTGACCTGACATCATCAAAATTTCTTATGCACTCAACTGTTTAGGACCACTACTTCCAGTTAACAACTTTTGTTCGATAGGACGAGGAGACGCTCCTGAAAAAGTACCAAAAATGGACTGATACCCAGCAGGAACAGACGGACCGTCGTATAAATAGGCTTCCGGAGATTGGGAATACATGGATGACGGACTAGACATATTCAATGCAGGAAAATGACCTCTAGGTGAAGGGTGATAAAAAATGTGAGGCGGTGTAAAACTGAGTCTCGAATTTTCTAAAAGATTGGTCAATGAACGGTACCAATCAGTACTCCTAGGCGGACTATAAAAAACTGATTCGCGCTCCCTAAACTCTAAAATAGGTCGATTATCAGGAAAAGGGAAGCTTTCTTTGATATCCGCAATAGAAAGTTCTTCGATCGCTATGATTCCAACGGGAAGATCTTGGGTAATTACGGTTTCTACCCTAGGAGAACTAGGATCACTAGGAGTCAGAGAAACAAACTCTGATATGGAAGTTGGATCAACTTCAGATTCGGGTTCAGACATGTCAGGTTCTTCACCTATGTCACTAGTAGACCCAATGCTACCAGTAACCTCTGAAATTACTACAGGTTGAGAATCAGAATATTCTATCAAAGAAGGTTCTCCTTCTTCAGGTGATTGATTTCTACTGCTACTGGGAGATACGAGAACTCTCAAGCCTTCAAAGTGACTTGGTATATCTTCAGGAGGTTGACCCCGAAGTCTACGAGAAGCCCTTAGTAAATCAGCCACATTAACAAACTCAAGGGATTCACCCCAAAGTCTACAGGAATGTCTCGGTAATTCAGCCACAGCTAAAACTTTTAACTACTTCACACGCAAACAAAGTAAAATCTCAATGAAATCACCTAAAGTCTCTAAAGAACCAAACAAATTTGAAGTGCACGCCTAAATAATCTAAGGGATCAGACACACACAAACAGTAACTTTCCGGACCAAAAACACTAGTTGGTGATGAAATCCAATGTCGCAGAGTTCGATACAGAAATAGCGGTTGGAATAGTTACCTCGGCAACTTGCTTAATGAATAGACTCGACCAAGTTTCTCCACTTTAACCGTCTCGAGTGAAGAGAACCCCCCAGAAAATCCAAGTGAGTCTAGCCGACGTCTGGTCCAGGTACAATGGGATCTACCTGCCACCGTCACCTTAGGAAGAATCCTAGAGAATATGGACACTAAGGTTACCAACAGAAACAAATACACCTGGGGGAACAGTCTAC
>APFE030341334.1:27557-37665 GCA_000404065.3 Pinus taeda
CAAGATAGACCTTCCTAGAATCTAAAGAAGACCTAATGACAAGCAAACCAACCAGACACTATCTTTCTCTAAATGTGCTTTATAAATAATGGCAAACAAATGTGTTTAAGGCCTACTTCATGTCCAACGCAAGTTTGGGGATGCCTTTGCTCCTTTGATCCAAGTAAGTTCCTTTGTCGCAAACCTGCAAACACAAACAAGGCAAACGATTAAATAGCACCTGAATAACCAGTATTATAAAACATATTTACCATGAAAGTCAAGGAGTCCATGAAACAAATAACATGAGATACTTGTTGAGAAAAATGAGCTTGATTGTATTAATTCAAAAGAAAAGAACCTTACAACCTTTGCCTTGACGTTTTACAAGCTCCTTCCAGGGTCCAACAAGAAGTCTCCTCTACTTTGACAAGCTTCACTCACTCCCTAATGGGGCCAAAAATGTATTTGATCTCTCCTCTTAAGCTCAAATAGGAAGTCTTGATTTCACTAGCATTTACCCTCAAAAGTTCAGCTTCTAACCTCTCTGGCCACTGACCCAATGCCTCAATTTATAGTGCAATGGAGATCAGTTACCAGCTCCTCCTTCAAAGGGATAGAATCCTCCTTCAAAGGGATAACTCCTCCCAACAAGGGATTAGTTCCTCCTATGATGGGATGCATGAACCACTTGGAGCGAACAATCCACGTAACAAATGCTTCTAGAAAACTCTAGAATTAACCCAAGATGAGTTTTTTAAGATAAAAATTGCGCCTTTTGAATTTCACAGGGGTACGCACCCTCCCCTTCACATATAGAGCGTATAAGTTCGCAGACATTCTGAACAAAAGGTGCGGGCCCGCAGGCAAAAGTGAGAGAAAGTGTGGAACCAGAGTTACATTTCTTTTTTGATGTCTTTCTCTCATTTCTAAAGCTTGTTTTGAAGAGATGAGGTTTGAGACTTGCTTAGGAAGCTGGTATAGGCGGTGATAGTCCTACACCGACTGCAAATAATCAAGGTGACGATATTTTTGTGTAACACATAGGTAGCTTGTAACACTCTATCATGTTTTCACATAGTGCCTCTTAACCTTTTCTAGATCTAGCCAACTTTCTTGCATTTCAGATTATCCTCAAGAAGGATCCATTGATCATGTATCATCAAGTAGGTTAGAAACATCCATATACTCAAATACATATGCAGGAAGTATAAACAATAAACATCATAATCAGATCCATAAGTCTAAACAAAAGTAAGAGGCATCGTAAGTCAAGAAATACTTATCTTCAATGGGAGGTGATCCTCTCCCTCTAGAACTAGCCATCACCTATCCATAGTCCACATAAGATTGTTACCTTTAAGCAACCACCCAAGCCTACTAGGGATTATCCATTCACTGCTTCATCAATTCTTCCACAAGTTCTTGAGCATCTTCACATTGACCATACTAGGTTTCATATCTTATATCATTTCCATAATCCAGGGTTTCTCTAAAACCCTAATCCTAGTAATCCATCAAACCCTAATAATAAAGTTCCCTAGGGTTTTCTTAAAACCTTAGAATTATTTTAGGACTCCACCATCCTGTTCATGCTTCCATCAAAGGTGTCATCATCGGGGTGATCTCCATGGCTTTTCTTCATCCCAACTTTGATTCCTGTTAATTTTTCATAGGGCTACATTGTTCTTTGCTTTGATAATTTCATTTCTTCATTAACACATTAAGTTCACCCCACAACATTATAACATTATTTAGATTTACATCATTATTCATCAGTACATGCAACTATATAGAAAGAACAATATCATCATCATCAATGTAGTGGAACATAAAGGAACAAGTAGAAGAAAATCATGCACACATAGAGACACCAGGATTGGTTGGAGACCAAGGAAAAACCCACTACAGAGAAAACCATTAAAAATTCTTATTTTTATTAGATCATCATCAACTGATTAAGAAAAAGAGGGAACAATGACCCTAATTTTGAGGACTGTAATCCATTTTTACTAATTGTAGTCAACTAGTGGATATTGTGGTCACTGTGTCGAACACTGTTGAACACTATTGCATATTAATAACTCATATTTTGGGTCAGATGCATAAACAGATATTGTCTGTGAGCATCTAAGGCAGATTTGGACGCTCTCTAGAGAAATGGATGAGTGCATCTGGGACAGATCTGGATGCTCCCAAGAGAACTACACGCAGGCGTTCGGGGTCCAACTACACTATGGAAACCCTAGCCTCCCAGATGCTCCCTTAGACACTCTGTGCGAGCATCCGAGACTGATCTGGATGCTCTTTGGCAAACTAGATGTGTAGGTTTTAACCCCATACAGAAATTACCTGCATACGAATTCTAAAACATAGAAAATAAAAAATGCTAGAGCATAACACATAAAACACATATACGCAGAGAATTTTCCCTGGATCCCAAAATCGGGACTACCAGATTAATTTTTCATTATGTTCCTTTCAATTTTACAATACATATTTAGACATGCCAATGCATACAATACCATGGACCGAAAACCATCACATCCAAAATCATGTGCAAAAAACATGCACAAAACCATAGGTAGGTCTGCCCAACCTAATATAGGGTCCAAAACCAATTTTTTTTGGGGTGCTGCCCCAGACCCCATAAAGTTGGGTTACCTGCACCCCTCAAACCCCTTGTGACTCCCCCCACTATGCAATTGGTGCAACAAAGGGGGGGCTTCGTCCCCCTTCTAACCCCCTGGTTAACTACGTGGGCTAGTTGTGGAAAGAATATAGCACAACACAACATTCTCCCACTTATTGTTTTCTTTCCACAAGGGGCCACAAGAGAGATTAGTCATTTATCCAACCCTCCAATGCCCATTGTTTCTCTACACCAAGAGAACTTCTCAAAGCTCACAGATTTTGTCAATGCATCTGCAGTATTCTTCAAAGTGTCCACCTTTACCAACAACACCTTTTTTTCTTCTATCAATATCCCTCACAAAGTGATACTGAACATCAATATGCTTTCTTTGAATGGTTAAGAACAGGTTTTTTGCCAAGAAAAATTACACTTTGGCTATCAATGTCTATCCTTATAGCTCCCCTGTACTAACTCGACACATGGAACACAATCTCTACAACCAAACTGCTTCCTTTCTTGCATGAGTGGCTGCCATGTATTCTACCTATGTAGTTGATAGTGCCACTACAGATTGTTTCTTACTCATCCAACTAACTACACCTCCAAATAGGTTAAACACATAACCACTTGTAGACCTTCTCTGATCCAGATCTCCAGCCCAGTCCGCATCAACAAAGCCACAAATATCCAAAACTCTATCCAATCCTAGCCTTCCTTGGTAGCACAAACCATAATCACTAGTGCCATGCAAATACCTAAAAACCTGCTTCACTACTATCCAATGCTCCTTCCCTAGTTTTGACATAGACCTGCTCAATACTCCCACTGCATGTGCAATGTCTGGTTTGGTATAGACCATCACATACATCAGGCTACTGATTGCACTTGCATATGGAACACGGGACATATCCTCTTCTTCTTGTTGTTTTGGGACACTATTCAACAGATAACTTTACACCTACAGGAATAGGAACCTTCATCAGTTTACTATCTTGCATATTAAACCCTTGCAATATTGTCTAGACATACTTCCTTTGTTTTAACCAAATCTTCCTCTTTGCACGATCTCTTTTAATTTCCATGCCTAAAATATAGTTTGCATCACCAAGATCTTTCATGTCGAATTTGGAGGACAATTGGGTCTTAAAATCGTGGATAATTTATTTGTCATTTCCAACCAGCAACATATCATCCACATACAAGACCAGATAAATAACATGGTCACCAATTAATTTAAAATACACACAGTGATCTGCTTTGCTTCTGGTGACGCCAAATCCCCATATAAATGTATCAAATTTCTGATAGCACTTTCTTGGTGACTATTTTAACCCATACAGAGACTTCTTTAACTTGCATACCATTTCTTTCTTACCCTTCACCGCAAAGCCTTTAGGTTGCTTCATGTATATCTCCTCTTCCAGATCCCCGTGAAGAAATGTTGTCTTCACATCCATCTGTTCTACCTTAAAATCAAAAGTATCAGCCACAAACAAAAGTAATCTAACAGAAGCTACCTTGGCAACAAGAGAAAAAATATCACCAAAATCAATTCTCAGCACCTGGGAATAACCTTTTGCTACCAACCAAGCTTTGTCTTTCTCCACCTTTCCTTCTACATTTATCTTCTTCTTGAACACCCATTTGCTGCCAATGGGGTTCCTTCCAGCTAGCAACTCCATTAGATCCCAAGCCTTACTTTTATGCAAGGATTCCATTTCATTAACCATGGCCTCTTTCCAGAGTTTTCCATCCTCTGAATCTACTGTTTCCTTCACAGTTCTGGGATCATCATTAGTAATTAATAGATAAAGCAAAATTTGAATAGAAAGAAAATGGACTATAGCTTTCTGGCTACCTTCTTTCTGAAACTGATCTTCTCAAACTTGGAGTTTGTGGCTCTTCATCTTCTAATTCCTCCTCTACTGTAGAGTCTGATTCTTCCTCCTTTAGCTCAAACTCTATCTTCTCGGGTTCCTTTGGTTGGACTTCAGGTTTAATAACATCTTTTACCTCTCTGAACACAACATCTCAGCTATACACAACTTTCCTTGTTACTGGGTTCCAAAGCTTATAACCCTTTAAACCATCCTTATACCCAATAAAGATGCACTTTTCAAATTTACTATCTAACTTGGTTCATTTCTCCTTTGGAACATGTACATATGCATCACATCCAAATACCCTCAGATGTGAAAGAGAAGGTTTATTACCAATCCATAACTCTTATGGAGTCTTATCCTCCAACACTAATGAAGGTGATCTGTTGACCAATTAACATGCTATCTCTACCACCTCTGCCCAGAATTCCTGTCCTAACCCAACACCACTGAGCATGGTTCTTGCCCTTTCCATCAACGTCTTGTTCATTCTTTCTACAACTCCATTTTTCTTAGGTGTATATGGAGTAGTCTTCTATCGTGCTCTACCACACTTCTTACAGAATTCTTCAAATTCCTTACTGCAAAACTCTCCACCATTATCTATCCTCAACACCTTTATCTTCTTCTCTGTCTGGTTTTCCACCAAAGCCTTAAATTCTTTAAACCTTTCAAAGACTTCAGATTTCATCTTAAGGAAATATATCCATGTATTCCTTGAGAAGTCATCTATAAATGATACATAGTACATTGACTTACCCTGTGATGGAACCTTCACAGGTCCAAACACATCACTATTCACAAGCTCTAATATCTGTTTTTCCCTCTTACCACCAGAAGGGAAACTCACCCAATTCTGCTTCCCATATACACAATTTTCACAAAAATCAAAATCCAGAGAGCTATTACTCATACCTTCTACCATACCTTTACTATGAAGTGTTCGAAGGCCCTTCTCTCCAATATGTCCAAGCCTTTGATTCCACAGCATGGTCTTCTTGCCAAAGACCACTAGATTTTATGCTCCACTTTCAGGAACCATGGAACTGTTGCACCCATCAACAACAGTGCTACCTTGCAGCTTGTACAGAGTTCCAATTCAAACTCCCCACATCAATACCAGTGCCCCATGAACCATCTTTCAAGTATCCTTCTCGAACACTATTTTTACACCTGCATCATCCAGCTTCCTTACAGAAATCAGTTTTCTGGTTAATGCAGGAATATGCAAAACACCCGGAAGTGTTCTAACCCTTCCACCTTGCAACTTCAACTTTACTTTTCTGCGACCAATGATTATAGCCTTCCTATCATCCCCCAAGAAGAAATCACCACCATCATATTTCTCATACTCGCGGAACCACTCTCTATGGGGAGTGAAGTGAAAGGATGCACATGAGTCAATCAACCATGCCTCACGATCGACATGTGTACTTGAAGAAGCCATGTACACATCCCCATCCTCATATGAGGTGGTTTTTGCCTCTACAAAAGGAGCATCATCAGATCCCTTTCCTTTGTCAGGATTTTTAGATTTATAGTCCCTTTTGTAGTGCCCTTCCTTTATGCATTTCCAGCACACCACCTTTACAGGTTTTCCTGGAGATTTAGAGCTCCCTCTAGATTTCGATCTCCCACTCGATGATTTATTTCTGTTTCTATTCTAGGACTGTCCTTGTACAGACAAGGAATCACCATTTTGGCTCTCCATATTTTTCCATCTCATATCCTTTGTTAGCAAGGATGAGATTATTTCATCAAACTAAAAGGCATTTGCATTACTACCTATTGCAATAACCAAACTATCCCATGAATCTAGTAGAGAACACAACAAACTAATGCACTTATATTCATCTGAAATTTTGATATGAAGAGATGATAACTGACTTACCACAGTATTAAACACATGCACATGCTCTGTCATCGAGTCTCCATCTTCCATCCTCAGGTTATACAACTTTTTCCGTAGGAACAATTTATTCACCGGAGACTTAGATTGGTACAAAGTCCCTAACTTGTCCCACAAAGCCTTCATCATAGCTTCCCTTGATATATTCAGCAATACTGAATCTGAGACACACAATCATATTATCCTCTTTTCCTTTCGATGTAACTTCTTCCATTCTTCATCAGACACTCCCATTGGTTTAGTACCCAGATCTACCGCGATCCACTGATCTTTATCCACCAATAGATCCTCCATCTTGAGTTTCCACAACTCAAAACTCTGACCATTAAATTTCTCGATCTCTATCTTTCCACTGTTCGCCATGTTCTTTCACCACTAGAATCGACCCTGTAGATCTCCCACTAAATAAGGTTTACAACAGGCTCGAGCGAAACCCCTCAACAACAAAGGTGTCCCCTTAAAGCCAAAACAACTCTGATCCCAAATGTAGGTCTTAACCCCATATAGAAATTACCCACATAAGAATTCTAAAACATAGAAAATAAGCAATGCAAGAGCATAACACATAAAACACATATACGCAGAGATTTTCCCTTGGATCCCAAAACCGAGATTACCAGCTTGATTTTTCATTATGTTCCTTTCAATTTTACAATACATATTTATACATGCCGAAGCATCCAATACCATGGAATGAAAACCATCGCGTCCAAAACCATGTGCGAGAAACATGCAAAAAACCATAGGTAGGTCCGCCCAACCTAATATAGGGTCCAAAACTAAAATTTTCCGAGGTGCTGCCTTAGACCCATAGAGTGGGATTACCTGCACCCCTCAAACCCCCTGTGAGTCCCCCCTCTACGCAATTGGCACAATGAAGGGGGGCCTCCACCCCCCTTCTAACCACCTGGTTAACTACGTCGGCTATTCATGGAAAGAATATAACACAACCCAACAAGATGCGAGCGTCTAGGGACCAAACAGAACTATGAAAGACCTAGCTTCCCGGACACTTCCTTAGACACTGTGTGCCAACATCTAAGAATTCCCAGATGTTCTCAAGACCATATTGTGCAAATGTCCAAGGAAAAAAATACTTAGTTACGATTGAGCATCTATGACTCAGAAACCCTAGACATGTGTGAGCTTCGACCCTATAGTTTCAGACCCTTTGCACGAGCTTTCCTCTGTAAGGCCTATCTGAACCAAACAATAGAAGAGAGAATAGAGAGCTTGATGATTTTCAAAATAAGTTGAGGTATCTTCAGTATATATGATTTCATGAGGGTCCACTTGATGTTGAGGCTGACCTTTCCAATTGTACATGTGCTTAGGGCTGACCTAATCCAATATACATGAGTAAATAAATAAATTCAAAAACTAACTTTTATTTTTCCAAATAAGGCGATCTTTAGGTCGATTTTGGTCCTCTTAAAGAGGAATCTATTGGAATTATTATCTTAATTATATGAGTTATCCCAAGTGGAATTTAACCATAGTTGTATAATTTTAATAGGTACCAAGGTTGGAAAGGTGCATTCTGATTTGGATTGTAATAAGAGTAATGTGTACCTTGCATGCCCTGTTGATATTGTCAAGGTTTAATCCAAGTGGATATTGTTCGCCACCTACCAAGTCCACCTGGACCCCCACCATCATTTCTCTTAGCATTTTTAGTTTCCTTAATTGTACCACAACTTACTATTTTTAGCAGTTTTTCGGGTCCTGAACTTCCGAAGCTGTTTTGAGGCCCTAAATGACGTTTTTTGGGAAATGTGGGAGCAACATGGATCCATAGACCAATGTTTCCCTTTCAAAAGTGGTAGTTCTTAGATAGATCTTTCTAACAAGCTATTGTATGCGTCAAACAGAGATCGTATCCCAAAGTTACGACCTCGGGAAATTGATGTACCAATTTACCCAAATGGGGCCCAAATTTGACGGATCATCAACAGGCTAACGATCTGCCATGTTAACAATTTTCATGTTGTAGAATAGAGAAAGAAATCTGTCCAAACTGTTTAATCTTGGCAGATCAGTAGCTAGGTAGAGAAGCTAAGGCTCCCAACTGTTTAATCTGGGGCCTGGAAGGAATAAGGGTAGCCTTACATAGGAAATGAAAGCAAAAAGCCAATATAAAAGAAAAGGCATTCAAAGGGTTTGCTAGCCTAAATGCACCCTACAAAAAGAAATGAAAATGTTAGGAAAATAGTTGGGTAGGTAGATGGGGTTGCAGAAGTGGTGCCTCTTTCAAGACCAAAGATGCTAAAACATCTACAGGAAAATCAACACACTGGAGCTTGACTAACTTCCCTGTTTTCATTTGTATATCACTCATTGCTAACACCCTTTCCCAAGCTGTACAGAGCGCAGAAGTCTATGTCTTTGTCACGTTCTTATGGCCTTAAAAGCCACATTTCTTGTGTAAAAGGTCCTTTCATTTTGATCTACCATTTACACTAAGTTATTTTCAAAAAGACTTGGGTGTACTGATCCTCATTCATACTCCCCCCCCACATTAACAGCTGATCCTACTATGTAATTCCCCTATCTCACCCTTCCCTATTAGTATTAACACCATGGTGTATAAACCCCAAAAAATCTATAAATATCCCTCCCCTGGAATTATAGCCATATGGTCTGTTTAAAAGGAAATCAAAATGACACCTGGTCACTTTGATGAACCTCCCAGGTCACCCCCTCTCATTCCATGTCATTTTGTTCATTTAACCCTCATCTGCAAAGAAAAATCACAATAAAACCCCTCCTACCCATAACCCTTTTTGCAAAAAGATGACACAAAGTTCCCCGCCCTTAAAAACCCTTTTTTCCCTTCTCCGCCCTAAAACCCGTTGTTCTAAAGTTGGAAAAATTAAATTTCAATTAAACCGCGCGGGCAAATAAACCTACAAAACCCAAAAAACTATAGTTATACCCCCCCCGCGCGCCCTTTTATTAAATAAATGTCAAATCAAAGGGCGGGTCCCCACCGCACAAACCCGCCGGCATGTCCCGATCGCCGCCAGCCGTTAGATCTCCCGCCCCGCCATCCAACGGTGGGTGGTCGATCCGCCTACGAACCTGCCCGACCTTTTGCGTCCGGGGGATGGGCGGTATTGTCGCCGTACCCCTGCCACGCGTCAGGCGCGGAAGGAACGTGTTCGCTGCCCCCCCCCCTCCGAACCGCTTACTGCCTAAAGGCCTGCCGGGGAAACCACTTACCGCCCTTCCCCTCACGCTGACGTCACGTCTCCGCCAGCGTGACGTCACCCCGCTCTTTGCCGCTGCCGTGCTTCCACGTCACCTCGCCCCACGCATTGCCCTGACTACTCCGCCACCGTGGCCATGCCACCTGGGCATCCACGTCACCTGCCACGTCATCTCCTCTGTACTTGGGCCCATCATGACGTCATCAAAACAAGGCGCTAATTCACCCGAAATGCATAAAAAGGTGTAAAAATCGTTGTTTTTTATCATTCTTTGCTGAACAACCTGGAGCTCAGCTGAAGGCGAAATTTGATTTCCAACGGTCAAAAAGAAAAAGTCATCCGCTACAATTGTTGTTGCCCCCATTGTCGACTCAACCACATACAATCCAACCACTTCGACCACTGCGACTGCCCGTACACCATTAAAACAGGTATTTCGCCGCAGGCACCCTCTTGCCCTCTGATTCTCCATGTAAATCCTGTTTCCTGCTCAAAT
>APFE030341358.1:1116-19300 GCA_000404065.3 Pinus taeda
CCCCCGCCGGGGGACCGCTGGCCCCCGGACCCCCCAGCCGGGGGGGATCAACCCCCGCGGGGGGGACACGTCCCCCCCCGCATGGAGTGGTGTAAAAAACATCCTGGGATATACATCCGGCTGAAACAAAGACCTCTGAAGAATCATGCTCCACACACAACATTTGTCTCCTTCCCATTAAACAACTCTATCTCCACAGATTGAGGTGGGAGAACTTGGGAATCCACCTATTGATCTATCACCATCTCCTCCTACCCCACCTACGCAGAATTTTTATGCAGATTTGGATTGCAACTTTGATGGTTGTCATGTGGTCTTATCTCCTCATCCTTCGTCCTTCGATCCCTTTGATCCTTGAGATTTTTGTGTGTTGTGTTCATCTGTCTCGTATCTCATGTGATGTTCATGAGGATAAAGCTATGGATGGAGTTGGTGATGAACATCCAACCTGCGATATCTTTTTTTATGAGTATGTGTGGGAATCTAAACAAGAATCTAGGGTGAAGTATGACCTCCTTCTATTTGCATCTCATCTTCTTTATCCTGACATCTTCCATGATTCTGCCATTTTTGTTCCATCTTATGAAAATTCATTTCTGGATGTTTCTATTTCTGATCATTCACAGCACATGTGGAGTGCCAGTTTTTCATTGGATTGCAAAGAGGAAAAACCTTTCTTAATCCTCCCAATATCTCATCTCCATAAACATAGAGGGTGAAATTTCTCGCTTCTCATCATCCCCTCTGTTCGATTCATCAGATCATGAGGATGTCATTGTCCATCATCTTGAACTTTATGATCATGGTTTTCATGATCTTTTCATTCATTCATTTCATCATGATTCTGATTTTCCCACTATTGATTCTAAGCCACCGATCTTTGATGATCCATCTTTTGATGAATTGGAAACCCCTCAGGCTGTTGAGGCACTTCAGCCTGATCTGATGGTTATGTCAGTTTCTCATAGCCTTGAGATCAATTCCACTTCGTATCATAAATTTGTTGAATCTTTCCAGGATCCTCAATTTTCAATGGTCTATGTATGGATGGAACTTTCACTTATAATAATAATATCAGATCCAACATGCTTTCATGTATATGTTGTTAATGTAGTTGGAATATTCTGGTTGCATTGGCAATGTATGTTTTTTAACTTACACATTTGCTTATGAACTAATTTGTATGCATTTGTATGAATCTTTTTGCATGTGTGTTGTTGGATAAACTCATCACTTTAACTTGTGGACTATTCTGCATTTTATCTTGTGATGTCATTCCACTCATGTGTTCCTTTCAACCTGGGTACTATTACAGGCTTATAAGGGGCACACTTCATTTTCCCTCTATGTGTTAGAACCTTCATGCATCGCACTTGACTCTCCGCAAGGTCACACAATTGCTCTCACCCAAAGTTATCATACTTACCTCTGCGTGCTACTGTGGTCAAGGAATTACGCTACCAGCCATTGTTGGGACTCTTACTCTAAATAGTGTGAGGTCTAGTTGGGACTTCATATCAGGGAGATCCCCTGAATGTTGGTGGATCCACCACTGTCAACATTTCTCGCACTAGAAGGAGGGATAGATGACAAGCTGAGCCCTTGAATTTTGTTTTGAATTTCTACACATATTTCATGACCTGGGTCCAAATCAAAACCCCAACATGATTTTCTAACTATGTTGATTTTGAAGTATCGGCGAGCATCCTAGATGACTTGTACAGATATAAGTTTAATGGCGAGGGTCGAATGACCTTGTTCAAGCACACATTTTCTTTTGTTGGCTTCTGTGACATGCATGATGTCTTGTCTGATGATATTTCCTATGGGTTGTTCCCCTTCACATTCGAAGGGCGCGCAAAGAAATGGTGTCACACCTTTCCAGCAGCCTCTATACACTCTTTTCATTACCATTTTAGAGAACTATATCGTTATTTCATTCTTTACGATTGTAAAGCCCTTAATAAAAAATAAAATAAAATTGTGAAAATCAACTAATGAATCCCTTCAATATTTTAACGATTGTTTTCTTCACTACTGCTTTGAATTTCCTGATGATGAAGTTGACTGGGAATTTTTGGATCAAATATTTCAATATCTTTTTCACATTTCTAAGAATCCACATGAGTTAGAATATTTTGAACGTCTCCCAACATATCTCAGTGTTAAAGCTTCTAAATCTAAGATGGATAAGGTTGTTTCCCCAAGTGACCCTTTGTCCCCTTCCCATTAAATAGCTCTATCTCCATAGGTTGAGATGGGAGAACTTGGGAATCCACCTATTGATCTATCTCCATCTCCTCCTACCCCACCTGCTCATAATTTCTATGCATATTTGGATTGTAATTCTGATGGTTGTCATGTGGTCTTATCTCCTCATCCTTCATCCTTCGATCCCTTTGATCCTCGATATTTTGGTGTTTTGCGTTCATGCATCTGGTATCTCATGTTATCTTCATGAAGATAAAGTTATGTATGGAGTTGGTGTTGAACAGCCAACCTGCGATATCTTTTTTTATGAGTATGTGTGGGAATCTGAACAAGAATTTGGGGTGAAGTATGACCTCCTTCTATCTACACCTCATCTGCTTTATCCTGGCATATTCCATGATTCTACCATTTTTTTTTCCATCTTGTGAAAATTCATTTTCGGGTGTTTCTATTTCCAATCATTCACAGAACATGTGGAGGGCGAGTTTTTCATTGGATTGCAGAGAGGGCAAATCTATCTTTCTTAATCCTCCCAATCTCTCATCTTACCTTTCCAGAAACATAGAGTGTGAAATTTCTCGCTTCTCATCATTCCCTCTGTTTGATTCATCGGATCATGAGGATGTCATTGTCCATCATATTGAACTTTCTGATCATGGTTGTCGTGATCTTTTCATTCATTCATTTGATCACAATTCTGATTTTCCCACTGTTGATCTTTCTAAGCCACTAGTCTTTGATGATCTATCTTCTGATGAATTTGAAACCCCTCAAGTTGTTGAGGCACTTCATCCTGATCTGATGGCTATGTCAGGTTCTCATAGCCTTGAGCTCAGTTCCACTTTAGATCAGAAATTTTTTGAATCTTTCCAGGCTCCTCATCACTCTGTTGTTCACTTTGAAAATCAATCTATCTTACCATTTTCACATCCTCCACCGAAATCAAATGATCCTATTGCTCAATCATTGGAGGGGTCGTACATAGAAATCACTATTATGAAATGGAATTTCTTTGTTATCCAGGAAAGTGACCTCCTCATTAGCTCAAAGGAGGAAACCAGTTTGACTGAAGGTTTGACCAAGTTCACAGTCCTATTTTCTAGGGTAACGCTCCCCATGAACTAGAAAGATGATTTATAATGCTCCCCATGCATGAGCTAGGGGCATTAGTCCCTAGGGTAACTCTCTGTGTTTCCTTAGGGGCAGTGTTAGTCAACTTTTGTGAGGTTGCGGAGGTGAAAGGAGTGGGTTGACTGAATAATATCCCACTTTTTCCTCATGTGTCAGCCCAAAAAGCAAGAAACATCCATGTTCAACCTAGTTAAGGATATTTACATTTCTAACGGAGTCCAACAGCAAGGGAAAGAGCAATAAAGCAAGGAAACATCCTATATTTTTCCAAAGGGAACTCATGAGAGAGTTAGCAAGGATTAGCCTCTCATTCTATATATTGGAGGCTTAGGGCATTGTGAAAGGGGTCGAAACGTTGAAGGATTGCCAAATTTTTGTCAAAACTTTGTATGAGTCATAGTGGTTTACCAAGAGGTTAAGAAGAGAGAGAGAAAGGAGTTGGAGGATTAAGGGAAGCTTGACATTCCAGCTGGTTGTAATCATCCTTTTCTATTAATAATATAAACCTACAGTTGTGTTGTCTACTATATGGTGTTTATGTTGTGATTTAGTTACATATTGATGTAATGCCATAGCTTGTGAGTAGATTAGATGCATGTCATTTGATATCCTTATATATTTTTGTTTTGATTATCAAAGTTTATATGTTGTAGTATTACTTGTTGTCTTGCTTATATGCAGGTATTGATCTAGGAGCTAGTAGAGAGGTCTTTTGCTCTACTACATTGGGTTCTCCAGCAAAACTGCATCAAGATGTGATGTAATCTCTTGCCTTCTACTTTGAATATCATTCATTAATATGGATATGTATATGCTTCTTTGTGAGATCTGCAGTTAATCTGATTTGTCTGCCAAGGATCCCGGGAAGATCCTTGAGGGTATTCTAGCCACAAACACTCATGCATTAATCTCTTCTTTCTTTATGTTTTCTCGTTTTTCAAGTTCAAAGTTGTGTACATGCTTGTCTTCCATGTGCAATGTGATAGGACACCATGATACATCTGCAAAGTGCCTTTCATGTGCTTTCCATTTTTTCTTTTCTATGGATGCATTCAAGCCTTGGACATATTGGTTCACATTATTTTATCTTTTTTGTTGGTTGGCTTTCTTGCATATCTTTCTTGTCGACCATGCTCTCGCATTCATGGGCCAACCAATGTGTTGATGGCTGCATTGGAAGTATCACTTCTCATTAGTTGGCCTATTTTCTGCTTAGGTTAGGAGTAGGAATAGTTTTGTTTCCTATTTGTTGCCTGATTTGTCTTACTTTGTCTTACTTATTTCCTTTGTTTTTTTTCTTTTTTACCCATAGGTTAGTTTTTGCATGAAATCGTGTTTGGCTTCTTAGACAAGCAAGGTGAAATACTAGAGGAACTTATACAACTATCAACACTTGGTTATCTATTTATTCGATCTCTTTGTGTGAGACTTTAATTTCTTCTATTCAATGATATCTTGATGGAAAATATGCTCCTTTTAGAGAGAACCATGGTGAAATCATGATGCTTTCATTCTTAACTAGTACCACCTACTCTGATCAATTTTCTATTTTCAGTTAACCATTGTCAACTCAGTCAAGTAGAGTAAGGAGAGGGGGAAAACCTTAACAAGTATGTGACAGGTATATATAAATATCCTTCTCTGAAGGGACGACCTCTTTAACTCTCAATAAGCTGGGATCCCTATTCCACCTCATGAAATAAATAAGTGCCTATGCACAGTTTTTTGAATAAATTAAAAAATAAAATTAAAAGATAAAGGGAAAAAGAAGAGAAAGGCTTCCTACATAAAGAAGTGAAGCAAGTAACTCCGTCGGGGTATTGTCAAGGCTCGCTAGCAACGGAGAAATGCTTGTGTTCCTAAAGTGACTCCATTGGGGTACTTTCCAAGCCTGCTAGCAATGGAGCAAAACCAAAGATGAAACTAAAACTATGATAGTTTATTTTACTTGTTTATATATATACCCCTTGTTGTCCCTTAAGAAACCAATTTCCTGGCTGTGTAGAAATTGTGCTTAAGGCATTAATTTTATTTATGCATGTCACTTATTTGTATAATGTATCATAATATGAAGGGATTGAAGGACCTGACTTTTAACCCTTAATAATTAGCTGACATGAAAATCTCAGAATGCCATGTGATGTTGAATATGAATGTTGTCTGAAGAATGCCTTGAGAAGTTAAAGATAATATTATGTGTTTGATAGGAACTATTATCTGTAACTTAGAAGAAATATAGGGGGAGGAACTTTAAATATAGGAGCACTCTTTTAAGGAACTTTAACTTCATTCACATAAGTAAACAAAGACCTATAGCTTCATTACCATATTTAAAGAAAGGAAGAAACATGATGACACATAACAGAGAAATTACAAAATCATACCCAACAATGTGTGGAAAACTTATGATTCTTTCATTACTCATCAATTTATCAAGAATACAACAGCATAGTCTCCAAGTTCTTCAAAATTTGGACCCATTTTATATAATTTTTCCTCATTTTATACATCATGGGATAGTTGGTAACTACCAAAACTGTCAAACTTATTAACTACCTTCTAACTATCTAAAGTAAAAGTCATTACAAAATATTACATTAGAGGGTAAAAGACACCTCATTCTTATCAAGAAAATAAGATAACAAGAAGTAACATAAATTAGAGTATGATTGGTGATTACTGCTCATTGTTTGAATCTGTGGCTTGAGTAGGTGGTCCTATTGATGCATCTTTAGTTTGCACTATCATCCATTCCTTGCAATTTCTCCATAATGGTACATTTGACTTTGGTGCTTCCTCTAACTTGTCAAGTGCTATTTTGCAAGCTGTAATCCTACCATAAGTAGGCTTGTCTGTAAACAGAGCCTTCACCATCCAGAGAAGCTTAAAATCTTTGTTTAGGTAGTTCACAATGCTGCCTCCTTTTAACACTGCTATCTTTTCATGAGTGTTATCAACTTTGCTTTTTGCCTCAACCAGCAAATTCTCATATGTTTTCCATGGTAGCAAGTTTCCCTGTAGATCTCAGTAAGAAGGAAGTCCAGCCCTAACCCTTTTATCAAACAAGATGTTAAAATTTGAAATTGCTTCCTTCATCTCATTTATCTTCTTCTTGGCAGTATTCCTGTAGATGTTTTTGACAATCATTTTGTTAAAATCTATTGCACATGATGTTTTATCTGGCATGTCATGTTCCTTCAATTCTGCAGTAGATTTAGAGTTTATGAAATCTATCATTTTCTTTTTAAACTTTGATCTATCTAGATATTTTTGCTTATTTTTTATGACCACCTCTTCCATATCTCGAACTAGTGTTTTCCCTTCAGATATAATCACAAGAAAATTCCAAATTCCTTTAATAACCTCAATGACTTCATCCCATAGGATTTCTCTGGCTTGAATTAAGGACATATTTCCCTTCATTTTTTCCTTTAGTCTTTTGATTTCATCTTCAGCCCTCAGGAGATCTTCCCTGTACTTCTTTGCATTATCTTTCTCCCTTCTTACTTCTTCTTCACTCAAATTCAGTAGCTTGCAAGATATTTCCAAATCTCTTTGGGGTTTCTTTACATCATGCTCAGCCATTTTAAGCTCTGTTCCCAACTGTAAAACCTGTGTTGTTGGATCATCTGTGTTGGTTGGCATTACTATTGTACAAACATGAGTGTCCACCTATCATTGTAGCTTGTCTAAAGATTATTTAAGAAACTTCTTCAGTCTTCTGCAACACATCTTGTAGGAGATTTTCCTTTTAATTTTCTACTTCAGTTATCCCTACAGCTATGGGATGCTCACTTGCAGGTAGATTCAACTTCTTTTTCAAAACCCCAATCTCTGATTTTGCAGATTGCAATAATTTCTGAACAACAAGTTGGTCATCAAGATTAACACCTATTTTAATGAGAATTTTCTTTAGCTCATCCACCTAAGCATTCAAAGCTCCGAAGTTGGTTTTCTCCAACTTTAATTGTTGAATTACCTTATTTAGCATTTTTTCTGCCTTGACAGTTGTTGCATTTGTCTTATGTAGATCATTTACGATCAATTGCCCAGTTTGCATATGCAAATTTATCTTGTCAAGCATTGGAAGCTTGTGAGTGTCAACAGTTAAATTCACAGTCTTGAAATTGCTAGTAGACCCCACTGATATTTTAGTAGGATGAGAAAAAGAAATTTTAAGTTGGCTCTTCTCCAAATCCATGGCAGATAGCAATCTAGTTTGTTCAAGAGTTACCTGAGACTTAGCTTGAGCCTCCATATTTAGCTTCACCTTCTGATTTCTCTCAGCTATCTAAGCAAACATACATTGAATTAAAGGAACTTGATCATGAACTAGTTCTCTGGAAGATGGGGAAGTTGGGGCACCTTCTATTTCTCCTAACTCAATCACCAAAATAGGTTGTGCTGAAGACATTGCATCCTGAAGCTTGGTCATTTTTGTTGCTTCAAATTCTTCCTCATCCAGATCAATAACTTCCTCTCTAACCCTCTTGACACCTTTTTCTATAATGCTAGGGGTTTCAATCTTTGTCCCCTGAGTGTTTTGCAAACCTCCATTTGCCAATTTCTTTGTTTTAGGTCTACTTTCATGTACAAAGGTTGAATAGCCATTATCCCGTCATCTCTTTGAAATGATTTGATGAGGGTCATAAGCCCACTCAACCACCTCTAAAAGACACATGTCATTCAACAATATTTCAACCTCCTAGGTAGCATGTCTAGTGTTTACAATGAAGGGTCCCACTGCTTTAGGCAACTTCAAGAAGAAGCCTTTCTTCATAGGAACAAAATGAACTTGATCTACATTTAAGCTCTGCCTAATAAATTCAAGGGAAAAAATTCTCATTGGCACAAATTTAGGTAGCCTGTAAGGCTTGACAGAGGCTCCATAAAGCCTAATCTCTACATGCTCTTCAAAGATGAACCAATCCCCACATCTCTCATCCTTACTCAATTGAAGAAATTCTTGAGCTTTAGGAAAAAAAGTTGGGGGTAGGCTTCCATTCAAAGTTTTATAAGCCACTAGAAGGAATAAAGAAGTAAACTCAAATAAACCACTATCTCCTGGATCACCCTTCATCAAGTTTATCCAGAATACCACTGACTACTTCTTTTTATTGATATCATCAACATCTAGTCCCAAATCAGAAAAATGTTCAGAATTCTGATACAAAAATTAATAAGTAATGACTGAAGGAAATTTTAAGGAACCAGTGAGAGGCAAAGTCATAAATTGGGTATTGATAACATCTACCCAGAATTTTGGAATGTCTAGGACTATCTCTCGCTTTATCATTAAGGAGAAAAATCCCAGCACAACTTTATCCACCTGCTTGGAGTCTTATTTTGCTAGAATCTTGTCAATTACTTGCAAAACATGTCTTATGCCAAATACAAATATTTCTAAAGAGAAGATATTTCCATATAGGTAGAATTGACCATATTTAGGGACCAGGAAAGAGGTGACATGAGAAAGCTCCTAAGGAGACATGTTATCATAATAAGAAATCAGATATTCTTCAGTAAAGGTGGTGTAAGTTCCAAACACATGGTAATTAAAAGCTTGGTGTATTAATTGTGAGGTTACTTGAAAGACACTCTCCCCTGACTGATTCATTACAAAACATTTCTTGGGGTACATTGCTGAGGCTAACCATTGAATAAATTTAGGGAATAAATGAGTTCTGGGGACAAAAGTAGCTAAAACACATGATCTAACCATTTCCATGAATATGGGAGACTTTTTATGGTTTAGAATAACCTCTTGATACATTGAATATGTTTAATTGTACAGAGGGTATCAGGAATATCTCGTTCGACATCCATTAATGGGGTATGGATAACTAATGAGGAACTTACTTGTTTGGCCATGGTGACTGTAGGTGACAGTTGTTGGTGACAGTTGTTGATGATAATTGCCGGGATAGTTTCTGACTCAGACTGCTGAACTGGATGCAAGGCTACTTAGTACTAAAACAAAAAGCTAACGGGGTTTTGCTTGTCTTTTATACATATGATAATCAAACAGAGGGAAAAACCTATAATTAATGTAACTAATTAATGGAGTGGAAGATGAAGTGACGAGGTACGGTGGATGAGGTGGATGGTAATGAATGAGGGTGGTGGGTGATGTGGGCCCACTATGGGGGTAGGGAGTGTATGGGAGGTTCATCGGGCTTGAACCCCCGTAGCAATCTCAGGCTGTAGATCTCAGTCAAACACCTTGACGTCATGGTCAACTGCGGGGGTTGAGCCTTAGTTATAACTCGTGCTCGTTGTCCCCCTGCAGATCACTTTATCTGCTTATTGAGCCCATGCTCTCTTACATCTTGTGATACTGCTTGAAATTTAATATATGGGTCGGGGCCCCACCTTACATCAGATTTGAATGCCATCGATAATATGAAATAAACCACTACTTCCAGACTTTCACATTCTCTTTTGATTTTTTTAAGCAAAATATTTGATTTTTTATTTTTATTTTTTGTGATAATATTAAAAATGAAATTTAAATGATGATGGATGCTACAACATATGGCTCCACCTGGGGATAGTGCTTTTTCCATAGAAGCACTAAGAACTGAAGATCAGTGCCTTCACCTTAGGCATGGAGTCATATATTGTTTTGCCAATTTTAATTCTATGGAAATTGTACAATGAATTCACTCCGACATCTACAATGATAGGATGCTTTTGCTTCAGAATTGGAAATAATTCTTGAGGTACTGCCCATTGATGGGCAACTATAAATTTTCACCATCAAGATTCTCCAGGAAGAATATATTATTTACCCTTGCTTCTATAATCCTGAATGGGCCATACCATAGAGGATCAAACTTCCCATGTTTTCCCTTATCTTCTCTTCTAGTATCCAACCTTAATACCAGGTCTCCAGCTTTAAAATCAATTTCTTTGGCTTTTCTGTCAAAAATGCCCTTCTTTTTTTATTGATACATAATCAAATTATCTCTTACCTTATCTCTTCTTTCACTCAACTCCACTACCTTATGCATTCTTCTTATTAGATCATTGGGCTCTTCTTTTGCCTCCTGAATCATTGCAATCATAGGCTTCACAAGTTGACTAGGGAACAGAGCTTGAGTTCCATACACTAACTCAAAGGGTGATTTGCTTGTAAACCTTTTTGTAGTCACTCAGACAGCCCAAAGAGAAAACTTTAATTTTGAATCCCAGTCTTCTGATTCTCTACAATAGTTTTCTTAAGAATTTTCATCCATTTTTTATTAGTGGATTCAACCATTCCATTCCCATGAGGATGATAAGCTATTGAATGAGATAAAATGACATTATACTTCTGACAAAAAGCAATGAACTTAATTGAATTGAACACTTGAGCATTATCAGTTATGATTTTGACAGGTCATCCAAATCTGCTGAAAATGTTTTCCTCTAAGAACTTCATCACCACCTGGTCATTTTCCTTTTTAGTAGGTATAGCTTCTACCCACTTAGTGAACTAATCAGTAGTTGTAAGAACCCATTTGTGTTGTCCACTTGAACGTGGGTTAACTTCTCCAATAAAGTCTAGCCCCCATTGTCTGAATGGTTCTTCTATGAAGAGTGGGATTAATGGCAAGGGAGCTAACCTATTTTTCTCAGCAAAAAGTTGACACTTCTGATAGCTTCTGACAAACTTATATATATCACCAAATAGGGTGGGACAATAAAAGCCTGTCTGGAGGATTTTGTGTGCAATAGCTTTCCAACTATAATGTCCACCACATAAATTCTCATGATAATCTCTGATTGTCTCTGTAGATTCATCCTCTGTTAAACATAACAATAAAATTCCCATAGGATCCTTCCAAATACAATTTTCCCTCTACAATCACATATGGTTGTGCCTTGATTCGTAATGCTCTATATCTTGTTCTATCCAATGATTGGGGACAAGAGAGAAAAGATAAATAATGAACTATGTGCTTGTATTCTGAACACAAAAACTTATATCGGATCTTCATACGTAGGTTTTATTTTTCTTAACCTTCTTCAATTATTTCCTCATTTACAGGTGTTAGCAAGTTGATTCCCAGTGCCTGAAAATTTGACTCTGTCAACATCTTTGCCAATCCCTTCCCTTTCACAAATTTTGTGGGCTTTATGTCTAGGTCATATTCTTGGATCTTAGCTATCCATTTTCCTCTTTTGCCTTCCACATCACTTTGGACTAAGACATCCTTTACTGCAGCATTTGGCACATAAGCAATGATTTGTGACTGCGGCACATAAGTCCTGAAGGCCTTTAGGGATTTTACCAAATAATATAATTGTTTTTCAAGGATATTGTATTTAAGTTCAGCATATTTGAGAATCTTGCTAAAGAAAGCAACTATATTCTCTTTTCCTTCATCATTTCTCTGTAACAAAACAGTAGCTATTGAATTAAGTGATGCAAATGAAAAAATTTGAAAGGGATTTTGATAATCAAGGCTAATTAGAACGGGAGCTGCTTGTAATGCTTCTTTGATCCTAGAGAATGACTCTCTGGCTTCCTTGGTCCAATGTACTTCATTTTCCTTCTTCAACATATTGGTAATCTCTTTTACAATTTCAGCATACTTAGACACAAACCTCCTTAAAAAAATTATTTTTCCTAGAAATTTTTTAATGTCTTTCTTACTCCTGGGCAGGGGTATTTTTTGCACAGCTTGGACCCTTGTTGGATCTATCTTGACTCCATGTCTAGAAACAATGTGCCCCAATAGTTTGCCTTCTTCTAGAGCAAAAATAGACTTCTTAGGATTCAAAGAAAGCCCAAATTTTCCACACTTCTCAAAATTCTTTCTAAGATGGTCCAGATGCTCCTCATTCGACTTAGAAAAAACAATGATATCATCCAAGTATATCACTACAAAATTATCACCCACAAATGCAATGTCCATAGCCCTCTGAAATTTTGCACCTGCAGTCATCAACCCAAAAGGCATTCGAGCATACATGAAGGTTCCCCAAGGAGTTATGAAGGTAGTCTTTTTCTGGTCTTCTTTATCAATAGCCACCTGGTTATACCCAAAGAACCCATCTAACATTGACATTCTGAATGATCCAGTTACCTTTTGCAACACATGATCCATTTTAGGTAATGAATAGTTATCATTTAAGGAAGCCTTACTTGGATTTCTAAAATCCACACATAACCTTATTTCTCCATTTTTCTTCCTTACAGGTACTAAATTGGCCACCCAATCAAAGTATCGAAGTGGAACTATTATCTTGGCATCAAGAAGCTTTTTGAATTCTTTCTCAATCAATGATAAAAGCAAAGGATTGATCTGCCTATGTTTCTACTTAAATGGTTTAATCCCTTCTTTCAAGGGAATCTTGTGCTAAATAATTCTCACATCATATGTCATGAGATCCTCATAGGACCAAGAAAAAATATCAATGTACTTCTTGAAAATCTCAATATATCTCTCTTTATAATTTAATGGAACTCCTTTAAACAATTTGACTAACTTGGGCTCCTTCTGGGTTCCAATATTATAATCTTGAATCTGCTCATCCTATGAAGCTTTCTCTGAATTAACAGCTACATCATTCGAGTTAAAAAGTATTTCAAGAGGGGCAAGTCCTCTTGGCAGAATATTATCTTTCAATTGAATAATTTTTTGATTAACTATGGAATTTTTAAAATCACTTACTTTTGCACCTTCTGTCATTTCATCCCCATCATGATCAATTTTGGTGCCTTGAAAATCTTCAATCATAGTCAAGAATTCCTTAATCTGTTGATCATCCTTAAAAACCTGCCAGCATTTTATGTTATCTGGAACAAAAGGCATGTGCCTCATTTCAACCTCATATCTCAGCCTTCGATTTATAGGAGGCCTAAAGGTACTGGCAGCCACAGCTAATGAGTCTACTAACCTGTTCCCATCTCTTGGAATGAACTATATGTTGAAAGCATCAAAGAAATTCTCAACTAAATCCCACACTTCATTTCTATGTGCCCTAAGTCTGGGGTGTTTTGTTTGACAATGATTTTTTCTTTTCTTTATAATCAACTCTAAATCTCCAAAAATAGAAATAGACTATACTCCCATTTGTTTTGTTGTTTGGAGAGAAATGTTCAAGGATTCATATTCTACCACATTATTAGTTGCTTCAAACTCCAATTTAAAAGAAAACGAGATCATATTACCTCCAGGTGTAATTAAAAGGAAACCAGTACCTGTTCCTTCCTTAGAATAGGCTCCATCAAAGAAGCACTTCCACACCCCTTCTGTTTTTAGCTCTGTATTTACACAGCCTAAATTAAGTTTCCTCTGATTATCTTCAGCCAACTCTGCATTGTCATGCAACATGAAACAAGAAAAGTCATCTTTTTCTTGGTTGTACATGGGTGAATTACTTGCTCCATTCTTTTTCATTGTTTTAACAAATCTTGTTTCTCTGTACAACCTTCTCTCTTCTACACCAAAAATTGGTATGATAGCATAAGTAAAATCCAATTTCAAAACTCCCCCCAATTTAGTCCCCCATGACCTAGATAGCAACATTCCCCTGAGGATGATAAGTTATTGAATGAGATAAAATGATATTATACTTCTGACAAAAAGCAATGAACTTAATTGAATTGAATACTTGAGCATTATCAGTTATGATTTTGACAGGTCATCCAAATTTGCTGAAAATGTTTTCCTCTAAGAACTTCATCACCACCTGGTCATTTTCCTTTTTAGTAGGTATAGCTTCTACCCACTTAGTGAACTAATCAGTAGTTGTAAGAACCCATTTGTGTTGTCCACTTGAACGTGGGTTAACTTCTCCAATAAAGTCTAGCCCCCATTGTCTGAATGGTTCTTCTATGAAGAGTGGGATTAATGGCAAGGGAGCTAACCTATTTTTCTCAGCAAAAAGTTGACACTTCTGATAGCTTCTGACAAACTTATATATATCACCAAATAGGGTGGGACAATAAAAGCCTGCCTAGAGGATTTTGTGTGCAATAGCTTTCCAACTATAATGTCCACCACATAAATTCTCAAGATAATCTCTGATTGTCTCTATAGATTCATCCTCTGTTAAACATAACAATAAAATTCCCACGGGATCCTTCCAAATACAATTTTCCCTCTACAATCACATATGGTTGTGCCTTGATTCGTAATGCTCTATATCTTGTTCTATCCAATGATTGGGCACAAGAGAGAAAAGATAAATAATGAACTATGTGCTTGTATTCTGAACACAAAAACTTATATCGGATCTTCATACGTAGGTTTTATTTTTCTTAACCTTCTTCAATTATTTCCTCATTTACAGGTGTTAGCAAGTTGATTCCCAGTGCCTGAAAATTTGACTCTGTCAACATCTTTGCCAATCCCTTCCCTTTCACAAATTTTGTGGGCTTTATGTCTAGGTCATATTCTTGGATCTTAGCTATCCATTTTCCTCTTTTGCCTTCCACATCACTTTGGACTAAGACATCCTTTACTGCAGCATTTGGCACATAAGCAATGATTTGTGACTGCGGCACATAAGTCCTGAAGGCCTTTAGGGATTTTACCAAATAATATAATTGTTTTTCAAGGATATTGTATTTAAGTTCAGCATATTTGAGAATCTTGCTAAAGAAAGCAACTATATTCTCTTTTCCTTCATCATTTCTCTGTAACAAAACAGTAGCTATTGAATTAAGTGATGCAAATGAAAAAATTTGAAAGGGATTTTGATAATCAAGGCTAATTAGAACGGGAGCTGCTTGTAATGCTTCTTTGATCCTAGAGAATGACTCTCTGGCTTCCTTGGTCCAATGTACTTCATTTTCCTTCTTCAACATATTGGTAATCTCTTTTACAATTTCAGCATACTTAGACACAAACCTCCTTAAAAAAATTATTTTTCCCAGAAATTTTTTAATGTCTTTCTTACTCCTGGGCAGGGGTATTTTTTGCACAGCTTGGACCCTTGTTGGATCTATCTTGACTCCATGTCTAGAAACAATGTGCCCCAATAGTTTGCCTTCTTCTAGAGCAAAAATAGACTTCTTAGGATTCAAAGAAAGCCCAAATTTTCCACACTTCTCAAAATTCTTTCTAAGATGGTCCAGATGCTCCTCATTCGACTTAGAAAAAATAGTGATATCATCCAAGTATATCACTACAAAATTATCACCCACAAATGCAATGTCCATAGCCCTCTGAAATGTTGCACCTGCATTCATCAACCCAAAAGGCATTCGAGCATACATGAAGGTTCCCCAAGGAGTTATGAAGGTAGTCTTTTTCTGGTCTTCTTTATCAATAGCCACCTGGTTATACCCAAAGAACCCATCTAACATTGACATTCTGAATGATCCAGTTACCTTTTGCAACACATGATCCATTTTAGGTAATGAATAGTTATCATTTAAGGAAGCCTTACTTGGATTTCTAAAATCCACACATAACCTTATTTCTCCATTTTTCTTCCTTACAGGTACTAAATTGGCCACCCAATCAAAGTATCGAAGTGGAACTATTATCTTGGCATCAAGAAGCTTTTTGAATTCTTTCTCAATCAATGATAAAAGCAAAGGATTGATCTGCCTATGTTTCTACTTAAATGGTTTAATCCCTTCTTTCAAGGGAATCTTGTGCTAAATAATTCTCACATCATATGTCATGAGATCCTCATAGGACCAAGAAAAAATATCAATGTACTTCTTGAAAATCTCAATATATCTCTCTTTATAATTTAATGGAACTCCTTTAAACAATTTGACTAACTTGGGCTCCTTCTGGGTTCCAATATTATAATCTTGAATCTGCTCATCCTATGAAGCTTTCTCTGAATTAACAGCTACATCATTCGAGTTAAAAAGTATTTCAAGAGGGGCAAGTCCTCTTGGCAGAATATTATCTTTCAATTGAATAATTTTTTGATTAACTATGGAATTTTTAAAATCACTTACTTTTGCACCTTCTGTCATTTCATCCCCATCATGATCAATTTTGGTGCCTTGAAAATCTTCAATCATAGTCAAGAATTCCTTAATCTGTTGATCATCCTTAAAAACCTGCCAGCATTTTATGTTATCTGGAACAAAAGGCATGTGCCTCATTTCAACCTCATATCTCAGCCTTCGATTTATAGGAGGCCTAAAGGTACTGGCAGCCACAGCTAATGAGTCTACTAACCTGTTCCCATCTCTTGGAATGAACTATATGTTGAAAGCATCAAAGAAATTCTCAACTAAATCCCACACTTCATTTCTATGTGCCCTAAGTCTGGGGTGTTTTGTTTGACAATGATTTTTTCTTTTCTTTATAATCAACTCTAAATCTCCAAAAATAGAAATAGACTATACTCCCATTTGTTTTGTTGTTTGGAGAGAAATGTTCAAGGATTCATATTCTACCACATTATTAGTTGCTTCAAACTCCAATTTAAAAGAAAACGAGATCATATTACCTCCAGGTGTAATTAAAAGGAAACCAGTACCTGTTCCTTCCTTAGAATAGGCTCCATCAAAGAAGCACTTCCACACCCCTTCTGTTTTTAGCTCTGTATTTACACAGCCTAAATTAAGTTTCCTCTGATTATCTTCAGCCAACTCTGCATTGTCATGCAACATGAAACAAGAAAAGTCATCTTTTTCTTGGTTGTACATGGGTGAATTACTTGCTCCATTCTTTTTCATTGTTTTAACAAATCTTGTTTCTCTGTACAACCTTCTCTCTTCTACACCAAAAATTGGTATGATAGCATAAGTAAAATCCAATTTCAAAACTCCCCCCAATTTAGTCCCCCATGACCTAGATAGCAACATTCCCCTGAGGATGATAAGTTATTGAATGAGATAAAATGATATTATACTTCTGACAAAAAGCAATGAACTTAATTGAATTGAATACTTGAGCATTATCAGTTATGATTTTGACAGGTCATCCAAATTTGCTGAAAATGTTTTCCTCTAAGAACTTCATCACCACCTGGTCATTTTCCTTTTTAGTAGGTATAGCTTCTACCCACTTAGTGAACTAATCAGTAGTTGTAAGAACCCATTTGTGTTGTCCACTTGAACGTGGGTTAACTTCTCCAATAAAGTCTAGCCCCCATTGTCTGAATGGTTCTTCTATGAAGAGTGGGATTAATGGCAAGGGAGCTAACCTATTTTTCTCAGCAAAAAGTTGACACTTCTGATAGCTTCTGACAAACTTATATATATCACCAAATAGGGTGGGACAATAAAAGCCTGCCTAGAGGATTTTGTGTGCAATAGCTTTCCAACTATAATGTCCACCACATAAATTCTCAAGATAATCTCTGATTGTCTCTATAGATTCATCCTCTGTTAAACATAACAATAAAATTCCCACGGGATCCTTCCAAATACAATTTTCCCTCTACAATCACATATGGTTGTGCCTTGATTCGTAATGCTCTATATCTTGTTCTATCCAATGATTGGGCACAAGAGAGAAAAGATAAATAATGAACTATGTGCTTGTATTCTGAACACAAAAACTTATATCGGATCTTCATACGTAGGTTTTATTTTTCTTAACCTTCTTCAATTATTTCCTCATTTACAGGTGTTAGCAAGTTGATTCCCAGTGCCTGAAAATTTGACTCTGTCAACATCTTTGCCAATCCCTTCCCTTTCACAAATTTTGTGGGCTTTATGTCTAGGTCATATTCTTGGATCTTAGCTATCCATTTTCCTCTTTTGCCTTCCACATCACTTTGGACTAAGACATCCTTTACTGCAGCATTTGGCACATAAGCAATGATTTTTGACTGCGGCACATAAGTCCTGAAGGCCTTTAGGGATTTTACCAAATAGTATAACTGTTTTTCAAGGATATTGTATTTAAGTTCAGCATATTTGAGAATC
>APFE030341358.1:20543-32064 GCA_000404065.3 Pinus taeda
TCTTTCAAGGGAATCTTGTGCTAAATAATTCTCACATCATATGTCATGAGATCCTCATAGGACCAAGAAAAAACATCAATGTACTTCTTGAAAATCTCAATATATCTCTCTTTATAATTTAATGGAACTCCTTTAAACAATTTTACTAACTTGGGCTCCTTCTGGGTTCCAATATTATAATCTTGAATCTGCTCATCCTATGAAGCTTTCTCTGAATTAACAGCTACATCATTCGAGTTAAAAAGTCTTTCAAGAGGGGCAAGTCCTCTTGGCAGAATATTATCTTTCAATTGAATAATTTTTTGATTAACTATGGAATTTTTAAAATCACTTACTTTTGCACCTTCTGTCATTTCATCCCCATCATGATCAATTTTGGTGCCTTGAAAATCTTCAATCATAGTCAAGAATTCCTTAATCTGTTGATCATCCTTAAAAACCTGCCAGCATTTTATGTTATCTGGAACAAAAGGCATGTGCCTCATTTCAACCTCATATCTCAGCCTTCGATTTATAGGAGGCCTAAAGGTACTGGCAGCCACAGCTAATGAGTCTGCTAACCTGTTCCCATCTCTTGGAATGAACTATATGTTGAAAGCATCAAAGAAATTCTCAACTAAATCCCACACTTCATTTCTATGTGCCCTAAGTCTGGGGTGTTTTGTTTGACAATGATTTTTGCTTTTCTTTATAATCAACTCTAAATCTCCAAAAATAGAAATAGACTATACTCCCATTTGTTTTGTTGTTTGGAGAGAAATGTTCAAGGATTCATATTCTACCACATTATTAGTTGCTTCAAACTCCAATTTAAAAGAAAACGAGATCATATTACCTCCAGGTGTAATTAAAAGGAAACCAGTACCTGTTCCTTCTTTAGAATAGGCTCCATCAAAGAAGCACTTCCACACCCCTTCTGTTTTTAGCTCTGTATTTACACGGCCTAAATTAAGTTTCCTCTGATTATCTTCAGCCAACTCTGCATTGTCATGCAACATGAAACAAGAAAAGTCATCTTTTTCTTGGTTGTACACAGGTGAATTACTTGCTCCATTCTTTTTTATTGTTTTAACAAATCTTGTTTCTCTGTACAACCTTCTCTCTTCTACACCAAAAATTGGTATGATAGCATAAGTAAAATCCAATTTCAAAACTCCCCCCAATTTAGTCCCCCATGACCTAGATAGCAACATTCCAAACCTAGCAGGGATATCTGCTACCACTACATCCATTACCAAGCTTCTAGTTGGGATCTATGCTAATGACACCACCATATCTTTAATGACCCCGAGACACTTGACGTTATTTGAATCAAAAGAATACAGGTCTCTATAAGGTTTAGTAACTTCTAGGTTTAATTATTTCATTACTGATAGTGGCATAAGGTTGTGTGAAGTTGATCAATCAAAGATACAATTATGCAAGAGGAAATCATGAATCAATAAAGAAATGTAGAAAGGACGTGTTGAAGAATCTACCTCCTCTCCATGTGGACCAAAAACCACTACTCACATTTTATGATAGGTTGATAAACTCACCAATCTCTCTTTGATAGACTGGTGTTTTGACCAACTCTGTGAGGGGCACCTAAATTCTAATTTTTTCTAACTCTTTAGTGAGACTAAATACATGGACTTGTTTGGTATTCTATTCAGTTTCATCTTCATTTCTCTTCATCACTGAAATCTCTTATGGAATGGAAACAATTTTTTCTAAAGGAATTTTATCAATTTTATCTTGAGAAGACTCACCTTGAAGTATCTAAGTTTTGCTATTTGTATTTTGTTGCTACTTTTCTTTATTTAATTGTTTTGCAAGCTATGGTTCTTGTGGAGTCGCCTTTTGTAGGGAAGCAGGAACTTGCTTCTCACCTTCATTTTCTTGAATTCTAGATCTTTTCCTTGATCTCAAGTCATATTTCTTATGCAATTATGCCTGCATAAAATAAGTAAATTGCTTCCAATATTCATCAATTTCATTCTCATCATAAATGGCATTTGTTTCATATTCTTCTCCCTCAACAGCTAGTTCATCTTCATCTCCTACATACAATGTGGAAATATGATCATCATGATCTTTGGAATGCTCAGGTACTTCATCAAGATCTGCCTCTAAGTAAAGTGGTGCTTGAACCTGATCTTGGTCTTTTCTCTCTTTTTGCAAAATTTGCAGAGGTTGTCTTCTATATTGAGGGTTAAAGTTTCTATTTTGTTGTACCTGTCTCTAACAAATCTTACTCTCCAACTCCATTTTAATCAATTTACTAGACAAATTTTTAATCTCCTTATTCATATCCTTTAATGTTTAACTTTGAGAGGATTCCACTTTGGCCTTTCCCTTATCTTGGGAGGGTTGTGCCTCTAGTGCTTTACCTGCAGCCACCATATTTGCTTCTATTTCTAAAGCATCAATTTGGATCTGATCAAGGGTTGTGGATCTCCTTTCCCTTAATGTGAACCCAAAATCTGATTCAAATGCCCCTGCAAAAGTTCTTTTTGCACCAGTGGGAGGGGGCTTGATCTCCACTAAAAGACTGTTGTAAAGTTTATTGAACCTTTTGATGAACTCAACAACACTTTCATCAGACTTCTTTTTAATAGCATTAAACTATGTAAATGAATACCCATGGTCTCATTTCTTTCCCCATCTCTGGGTGAAATGGTGCTCCATATCTTCCCATGTACGAATAGAGTTATTTGAAGCCCTTTAAACCACTTTCTTGCTTCACCATCCAAGGATTGCACAAAAAGTCTTAAAACAACATCTAGGTGTTCAACATTGAGATTTTCTGCAAAATTATAAAACACTACTATATGCTTATCTATTTTTTGTTCATCCTCCCCTGAGAAACGAGGAAGGATTTTTAAGTATTCTCAAGGCATTGGATTTAACCATTGTGGCAACTGAAGAGGTGCATATCTATTTAACAAGAATGCAAGTGTTGCCATGTTTGCACCTGAACTTACTGAACCTTGAGTACCAACAAATGTAGAACCTGTTTGAGGATTAAATGGAGTATGAAAAGGTGGCAATGTAGTTATGGGTTGAGGTTGAACAACTATAGCAGATATATTTTTGAATATTGAGAAAGAAATTAACTCTAAAGACTATTCTTGACAATTGGGTTCTTGAAATGAAGTGGATGTAAAAGGTAACTCTTGGTCAATAAAAGGTGAATGTTTGAATGAAAGATGTGTTGAACTATTGTCAAGTGCAGACAATGTAGGACTTGGTGTAAATGGAGTTTTTGGCCTTCCAACCCTCTTGTAAACTAGTCTCTCAGGGTCTGAAAGGGCTTGAGCTTTTTGCAGTGAGGTATCTGACCTTGTATGAGGCCTTTTTGAACCCAGAGTTATTGTTTTTTGTTTAATACAGCCAAATATTTCCTCAACATTGAACAACCAGAGGAAAATATTAAAAAATCGAGGGAAAATTGTTCTTGATTTTGGTCCCTGCAACAACGCCAATTAATGTTGTCCCTTAAGAAACCAATTTCTTGGCTGTGTAGAAATTGTGCTTAAGACATTAATTTTATTTATGCATGTCACTTATTTGTATAATGTATCCTCATATGAAGGGCCTAAAGGACCTGACTTTTAACCCTTAATAATTAGTTGACATGAAAATCTCATAATGTTGTGTGATGTTGAATATGAATGCTATGTGAAGAATGCCTTGAGAAGTTAAAGATAATATGTTGTGTTTGACAAGAACTATTATCTATAACAGAATAAATATGGGGGTAAGAACTTTAAATATAGGAGCGCTCTATTAAGGAACTTTAACTTCATTCACATAAGTAAACAAAGACCTACAGCTTCATTACCATATTTAAAGAAAGGAAGAAACATGATGACACATAACAG
This sequence comes from Pinus taeda, assembly GCA_000404065.3. Lineage (NCBI taxonomy): Eukaryota > Viridiplantae > Streptophyta > Pinopsida > Pinales > Pinaceae > Pinus > Pinus taeda. The sequence goes on from APFE030341358.1 coordinate 24,410, forward strand.
AGAAATTACAAAATCATACCCAACAATGTGTGGAAAACTTATGATTCTTTCATTAATCATCAATTTATCAAGAATACAACAGCATAGTCTCCAAGTTATTTAAAATTCGGACCCATTTTCTATAATTTTTCCTCTTTTATACATCATGGGATAGTTGGTAACTACCAAAATTGTAAAAAATTTTAACTACCTTCTAACTGTCTAAAGTAAAAGTCATTACAGAATATTACATTAGAGGGTAAAAGACACCTCATTCTTATCAAGAAAATAAGATAACAAGAAGTAACAAAAATTAGCATATGATTGGTGATTGCAGCTCGTTGTTTGAATCTGCGGCTTGAGTAGGTGGTCCTGTTGATGCATCTTTAGTCTGCTCTATCATCCATTCCTTGCACTTTCTCCATAATGGTACATTTGACTTTGGTTCTTCCTCTAACTTGCCAAGTGCTATTCTACAAGTTGTAATCCTACCATAAGTAAGTTTGTCTGTAAACAGAGTCTTCACCATCTAGAGAAGCTTAAAATCTTTGTTTAGGTAGTTCACAATGGTGGCTCCTTTTAATACTGCTATCTTTTCATGAGTGCTATCAACTTTCTTTTTGCCTCAACTAGTAAAGTCTCATATGTTTTCCATGGCATCAAGTTTCCATGTAGATCCCAGCAAGAAGGAACTCCAACCCTAACCATTTTATCAAACGGGATGTTAAACTTTGAGATTGTTTCCTTCATCTCATTTATCTTCTTCTCGGTAGTATTCCTATAGATGTTTCTGACAATCATTTTGCTAAAATCTATTGCACATGATGTTTTGTCTCGCATGTCATGTTCCTTCAATTCTGCAGTATATTTAGAGTTAATGTAATCTGTCATCCTCTTTGCAAAGTTTGATCTATCTAGATCTTTTTTCTTATTTTTTATGACCACCTCTTCCATATCCTGAACTAGTGTTTTCTCTTCAGATATAATCACAAGAAACTCACAAATGCCCTTGATAACCTCAATGATTTCATCCCATAGGATTTCTCTGGCTTGAATTAAGGACATATTGCCGTTCATTTTTTCCTTTAGTCTTTTGATTTCATCTTCAGCCCTCAGGAGAACTTCCCTGTACTTCTTTTCATTATCTTTCTCCCTTCTTGCTTCTTCTTCATTCAAATTCAATAGCTTGCAAGTTGTTTCCAATTCTCTTTGGACTTTATTTACATCATGCTCATCCATTTTAAGCTCTCTTCCCAACTATAAAACCTGTGCTGCTAGATCATCTATGTTGGCTTGCATTACTATTGTACAAACATGAGTTTCCACCTATCGTTGCAGCTTGTCCAAAGATTCTTTAAGTAAAGAAACTTCTTCAGTATTCTGCAACACGTCGTGTAGGAGCTTTTCCTTTTCATTTTCTACTTCAGTGATCCTTGCAGCTATGGGATGCTCACTTATAGGTAGATTCGACTTCTTTTTCAAAACCTCAATCTTTGATTTGGTAGATTGCAATAATTTCTTAACAGCAGGTTGGTCATCATGATTAACACCTATTTTAATGATAATTTTCTTTAGCTCATCCACCTGAGCATTCAAAGCTCTGAAGTTGGCTTTCTCAAACTTTAACTGTTGTATTACCTTATTTAGCATTTTTTCTGCCTTGACAGCTGCTGCATTTGTCTTATGTAGATCATTTATGATCAATTGCCTAGTTTTCATATGCAAATTAATCTTGTCAAGCATTGGAAGCTTATGAGTGTCAACAGTTAAATTCACAGTCTTGAAATTATTAGTAGGCCCCACTGATATTTCAGTAGGATGAGAAAAAGAAATTGTAAGTTGGCTCTTCTCCAAATCCATGGCAGATAGCAATCTAGTTTGTTCAGGAGTTACCTGAGACTTAGCTTGAGCCTCCATATTTAACTTCACCTTCTAATTTCTCTCAACTATCTGAGCAAACATGCTTTGATTTAAAGGAACTTAATCATGAACAAGTTCTCTGGAAGATGGTGGGAAGCTGGGGCACCTTCTATTTCTCCTAACTCAATCACCAAACCAAGTTGTGTTGAAGACATTGCATCCTAAAGCTTGGTCCTTTTTGCTGATTCATATTCTTCCTCATCCAGATCAATAACTTCCTCTCTAACCCTATTAACACCTTTTTCTGTAATGCTAGGAGTTTCAATCTCTGTCCCTTGAGTCTTTTGCAAAACTCCATTTGCCAATTTCTCTGTTTTAGGTCTAGTTTCATGTAAAAAGGTTGAATATCCATTCTCTAGTCTTCTCTTTGAAATAATTTGATGAGGGTCATAAGCCCACTCAACCACCTGTAAAAGACACACGTCATTCAACAATCTTTCAACCTCCTGTGCAACCTGTCTGGTGTTTACAATGAAGGGTCCCACTGCTTTAGGCAACTTGAAGAAGAAACCTTTCTTCATAGGAACAAAATGAACTTGATCTATATTTAAGCTCTGCCTGATAAATTCAAGGGAAAAAAGCCTCATTAGCACAAATTTAGGTAACATGTAAGGCTTGACAGAGGCTCCATAAAGCCTAATCTTTGAATGTTCTTCAAAGATGAACAAATATCCACCTCTCACATCCTTACTCAATTGAAGGCACTCTTGAGATTTAGGAATAAAAGTTGGGGATAGGCTTCCATTCAAAATTTTATAAGCCACTATAAGGAATAAAGAAGTAAACTCAAATAAACCACTATCTCTTGGATCACCCTTTATCAGAATACCACTGACTACTTCTTTTTATTGATATCAACAACATTTAGTCCCAAATTATAAAAATGTTCAGCATTCTCGTACAAAAATAAATAAGTATTGACTGAAGGAAATTTGAAGGAACTAGTGAGAGGCAAAGTCATAAATTGGGTATTGATAGCATCTACCCAGAATGCTGGAATGTCTAGGACTATCTTTGGTTTTATCATTAAGGATAAAATTCCCAGCACAACTTTATCCACCTGCTTGGAGTCTTCTTTTCCTAGAATCTTGGCAATTACTTGCAAAATAGGTCTTATGTCAACTGCAAATATTTCTAAAGAGAAGAGATTGCCATCTAGGGAGAATTGACCAGATTTAGGGGCCAAGAAAGAGGTGACATGAGAAAGCTCCTGAGGAGACATGTTATAGTAATAAGGAATCAGAGATTCTTCAGTAAAGGTGGTGTAAGTTCCAGACACAGGGTAATTCAAAGCTTGGTGTATTAATTGGGAGGTTACTTGAAAGGCACTCTCCCCTGACTGATTCATTACAAAAAATTTCTTAGGGTACATTTTTTAGGCTATCCATTGAATAAATTCAGGGAATAAATGAGTTCTCAATACAAACGAAGCTAAAACACCTAACCTAACCATTGCCATGAATATGGGAGACTTTTTATGGTTCAGAATAACCTCTTGATACAGTGAAATATGTTTAATTGTACAGAGGGCATCAGAAATATCTCGTTTGACATTCATTAATGGGGTATGGATAACTGATGAGGAACTTACATGTTTGGCCATGGTGAATATAGGTGACAGTTGTTGGTGATAGTTTCTGATGATAGTTGCCTGGACAGTTGGTGACTCAAACTGCTGAACTGGATGCAAGGCTGCTTATTACTAAAACAAAAAGCTAATGCAACGGGTTTTGCTTATCTTTTATACTTATGATAATAAAATGGAGGGAAAAACCTGTAATTAATGTAACTAATTAATGGAGTGGTAGATGAAGTGATGAGGTATAGTGGATGAGGTGGACGGTAATGAATGAGGGTGGCAGGTGACATGGAGGAAATGAGATGGAGTGAAGCGATGGGGGTGGCCAATTGCAAGGGTAGGGAGTGTATAGGAGGTTCATCAGGCTTGAACCCCCACAGCAATCTCAGGCCATAGATCTCATTCAAACACCTTGACGTCATGGTCAACTACGGGGGTTGAGCTTGAGTTATAACTCGTGCTCATTGTTCCCCCATATAGCACTTTATCTGCTTCTTGAGCCCATGTTTTCTTACATCTTGTGATACCGCTTGAACTTTAATATATGGGTCAAGGCCCCACCTTACATGGGATTTGAATGCCATCGATAATATAAAATAAATCACTGCTTTCGGACTTTCACATTCTCTTTTAATATTTCGAAACAAAATATTTGATTTTTTTTGTGTGATAATATTAAAAATGAAATTTAAACGACGATGGATGCTACAACACACCTCATCCCCAATCGAAACAACTTAGTTTGACTTAGCTTGGTATGTGTGTTTCCAATAAAGAGAATGTAGGGGCTACATATTTATCTCAAGCTAAGTGAAGAAGTTATGATAATCAAATAATTGAACAATAATTCTGGAAGAGTTAGACTCGCTTTGCACGAGACAAGTTCCGTACAGAGAGTTGGAGTTCTACAAGTGTGTTTTCAATGTTGTAATAGCTACAACCACCCTCCAAAATGTTTCCTGTGCTTCGACTTTGGAGCCTTCCTTCTAAACCACATAAACTCATATTGCAGTGATCCAGGTACTTGTGCTTTGACTAAGCCTTATTATTTTCATCTTAGCTTTTGTTTTCTCACTTAGTTCATTTTCTAACCCACAAGTTGATCTCCTCACTTGGTCCCTTGATAGTTTTTGGCTTGCCTCAAAGAACTGCACAATTCTTGAGGGCAGTTGGCCTTGATCTTGGGAATTATGCAAAGCTTACTACCAGTGAGTCTTGAGCTCAGGAAATGCGCAGTACGAAATGGAATCCATCCTTGAGTTGGGAAATTGCACAGACAGGAGAGGCAGGCTAGAGCCACTAAGCCCAAAAATGGCACAAACCACAGTGTGCTCAGAAACTAGTCAGTGCATGAACCAGAGAGTTGCTTGGTCCTTCCCAGAACTGTGTAACTTTTCTGCGAAATGCATTGTAGTTTTCTAGAAAAATTAAAAAGAAAAAAAAAAAACCATCCCTAAAAAATAGGGATCTATTTTCAATAACCCGAAGGAGGCACTTGTGTTATTTTAGAAACTTCTACCAAGTGTCAATTTTTCCTTGATTTTAGGCATGCACATCATAAAACCTAACTTGACCAAATCTATGTAATCAACGCAAGCATTTCTTGGGTGCAGCCCAACTTGGTCTAGTTTTGGTCAAAAGACTCCACATTTTGAGGAGCAGAGTGCGCGGAGTCTGCAAAGTTCTATTCACCACAGAATGTCTGGGGTCTTTGGGATGGGTCAAATCCCCTCATTTTGTAACGGGTATAGGGGTTTTAGATCCTTGTTTGTTGAGTCCATGGTATGTCGACCATGTTTTTTGTAGCAATGTAATGTATTTAAAGACATGTAATGCTTTGACAAGGATAAAATTAATGTACATGAATTGATCATACTTTTTGCCTTATATATGTATTTTGAGACATAAAGGGAAGGCTCCACAGTTGGGTGCACAGAGGCGTCAAAAGAGTCTGCAGCTGAGTGCACAGACCACCTGTAGTTGGGTGTGTAGTTCGATAAGTTGTATGTATTGAAAGATCTATCTTAATAAAGAAGAAGACGTTTTGGTGAAGTCTTGTATATCTTTATTCCTAATATGTGTTCATATGTATTGATATGCATGCTTTTTACTTATTTGCGTGAAAGAATACATGTTATATTGTTCTCTGATATGTTTATGTAATAAGTGCAAATTTGTGAAGTAAAACATTAGTGTGAAGTCTTTTTATGTATGCCAAGTTGTAGATAAGTATAATATATAAGAAAACACACAGTTCCATAGCACAGTATCCCTCTCGCTACAAAAACCTGGTTCTATAACCTCCCATAACCGCTTCGGGTGAGACTGTGATCTGCTTGCAGGTCATTGTGAAAAGGGCCAGTGGTTGAGGGCTTTGTTGGCGTGCAGTACACTTTGAACCTGGGTCCAAGCCCCTTAAGCCAACAAATGGTTCTGTTGTCGGGACCGAGATATATTTGAGGGATATGTTTTGGCATCCATCAAAGAAGGAAATCCAGGAGTGGGTTGAACAAAAAGAATGAGAATTTGCATATCAAGAAAATAGAAATTTGTGATTGTCAACTGAAGCTTGGTTGCAGAAGTATCTCCTTAGAGAACAACACGAGATCTTCTTCATGACATTTTCTAATGAACTATATGAATGGGTATCAAAGTTGACCAAACATAAGACTTGTTTCAAAAATGACGATCCTACCACATGGAGCCCTGAATTGATATAGTGACTCGGGAATACTAACAACAGTATCTCAAGGGCAGTTGATTTTTGGATTGATAGTATCCTAGGAGGATTTATTATTGAATTCGCAATAGGCACGACTATTTCTTACAATGAATATTTTTCATGGGTTCGCAAGGTAAGTACTTAAATTCTTTGAATTTGTGGATTAAAATGCTTTTGTGTGAAAGGGGCATACTACAAATGCAGACAGATTAATGTTTGGATGAAGAGGGAATAAATTTGAATCAAGACCGAGGCTACGCGAAGTGGAAAGACATATAGAGTAGATTAAGGACCAAAGAAATTTATTAAGACTGACTATATCCCCTTGCTAGGTGGGTGTGAGAGTGAAGAATAAGGAAGTGACCTTGCAACCCCGCGGTATTCCCCCTCCCATCTTCAAGGTGCATCAAAGTTAGGAGTTGAGAAAAATAAAAGCATCTTTAGGATTCCTCATCCATCTATTCCCCTTACCCCCCATCCCCCTCACCATAATTCCTCTACGCCCCCTCCCCCGCCGCGCCACCCCCCCCCCCCCTCCTAGAAAAAAAATGGTGATACATTAAGATGTCTATACTTAGTTACTTGCATAGAGGATCCTGAGAAGTTCTGGCTTGTAGCTAATGCAGTATGGAAATCAAGACAGATTACTGACGAAGATATAAAGAAGGCACAGCTCCTCGCGACATTGTGAGAAAGAGCATTGACATGTTACATGAAGTACTCTGTGAATAATCAAGTTGTTTCCTTGGATGATAATAAGAAAGCACTGGTATCAGAATTCAAGAAGTCGAAATCAAAATCACAGTGCATTACGGAGCTAAAGGAAATCAAACAAATGGCTACTGAGTCTATGTGGGAATTGGATCAACAACTCAAGGTGTTAATGGGACAAGTCACCTTTAACATACCCCCTAGAAAAACATAAATAATGGTTTATAGTTGTCATGTTGCCACATATCAGGTTACCCTTGATGCAAAAGAAGATAGTGACCCAAGCTGACGCATTGGAGATTGCAATGAAGCTAGAAGCATCGTCGATTGGAGATACTCATCCAGGAGTACAACAAATTCAGAGTCAGCTAGCAAATTTGATCTTGCAATTACAAGATCTCGAGAAAGGTAAAGAAGCTAGATCATAAGTGTGGTGTACACAATGCAAACCAAAAAGCCATTATAAGGATCAATTCTCTATGTTCAGAGATTACTTGGCAAGTAGAGCACCTAATCCAGTAAATCTAGGATCAAGTTTATGGTGCGCGATTTGTAGAACGAGAGGCCACCATCGCTCTGAATATTGTTATTTATTATAAAAGTACATGCAGACCCCAAATCAGTTGTTTTGAAACTTTCGTAAGTCAGTGGGCCATTATTGGAGAGGTAAATCCCCTCTACGGATAGAGGCGATCCCTACTAGCCCAGAACAGGTCTAGCAACAATCAAACAATGCTATCACGC
>APFE030341362.1:0-31971 GCA_000404065.3 Pinus taeda
CCCATTTCATTTTTGAAGTTAAGGTGAGCCTTTTTCTTGGAGCCGTGGAAGTGGGTAAGGTCTGATTGAATCAATTGCCTATAATACTCCAAGGCAAACAATCTCATTGGTACGTATTTGGGGAGCCTGTATGGACAGAGCTCACATCCATAGACCCTGAATACTGTATGATGTTCATATAGGTACCAGTCACCTATTTTGTTTTTCTTAGAGAGCTTCAGGGCTTTCTTTATCTCGTTGGATACCCTGGGAGGAGGTGACTTCATCAACATGCAGGAGATTGGGTAGACAAACTGGTCAAAAAATTCACAGTAGGTGTAGGGGAATTTGTGACCTTGTGATAAACTGAGGTCCAGAAGATAACAAATCTTCTCTCCCCTGTATGATCCAGCCTTCTGATGTAGCATGGGAAGGCTTCAGAATGATAAAACATGAACATATGGTAGATGTAAGCTGAGTATCTAAAGACCCCCTGTCTATCCACTTTGGTCAACTGATCATGAATTTTATTGGCTATGAACTTAGCAAACTTATACTTTCGGGCAGGGGGTTGGTATGGGCTGTAAACAGATAACAACACTAGCATGGCTTTATCCACATGCTCACTGTTTTGGTATCCCAACACATAGGCTATCATGTCTAGTAACAACCTGCCTACATCATTGAAATGTTCATTTAGATAAGGAGGTGGCTCTGTAGTCTGGCACTCAGGTCTCATGAAGGTCCTGATGACCTTTTGGAGCTCTTCACTGGTCATCTTGTCACCAGCGTCCAGCAAATAATTCATGGAGAATGGGATTAGCAACTCTGTCTGATCAAACTGTAACATCTTGTTTATGGACTCAGCATTTATGTAAAAGAGAATCCTCCCTGATGGGGTGCTGATAGCTCTGTGCTGGACATCATAGTGTTCAGCACAGAGGTGAATGATTTCGGGGAAAACATTCACAACTGGGAGACAGTAATAGGGCAGGTTTGACTCCCAAATCCCATGTGTACCATGCCCATCCTTATAGTCTTCCCTCAGTCTACTGAAGGTCTGCAAGAAGTCCCTGTTTCCTTCAAAGTCTCTAATGAGACAATCCTTGTCAACTAATGGCAAGGCCTCCAGCTCCTTATTTGTTTGACTTTGTGAGGCCACACTGATGGATGAGGTTGCAGGAGATGCCATGATAGAAGCTAATCTGTACAGGTGGAGGTAATGGTTTGAGAAGTCCTTAAAGACTTTTAGCTGCAGGTCAACTGTTAACACAGTCTGGTGTCCTTCCTTTAGTGGATAATGCAAGTTGGCTTTTGTAGTTTGCCGCGAAATTCACAGGGATGTGAGTTGCTAATGACTAGGTGCAGAGATAGTGAGGTTCTTCTGGTAAGAATGCAGGTGGCCTGTACTTGGCAAAAGGGAACAATGCCGAGCACCTCGAGGGCAATCTTGCGGTTTTTAGCCCGTGGAACGAGCACTCTACTGTCGAAATGGGGTTTAGGGGCGGTGCAGGTTACTTGGGCTTGCTTTAGGTAGCGGGCAGAGCTGAATTCAGGAGTTTAACAGTCTTTAATGGTGAATTTTTACAGAGAATTGAAATGCATGGGCGAAGTAGGAAACTGGCTAAATACCTAGAAAAACTAGCTTGGATGCTTGCGAGCCGGGCTGTGAAGGCTTAATGCTGTCAACTTGTGGACTTGCAACAGTTGAAATCTTGAATTTGTTGGCTGGAGGACAAATTTCAAAGCAGCTGGTTGACAACGGCTCCTTCCTTTACGCATGAAAATGACTTAAAACGGCTCATTTGGTCGTTTATAACGTTGAATTTTGGAAAAAGTGCGCATTTGGCGCTTTTCTGCCGATGACGTTAGCATGACATCATGGTGGGGCCCAGGTACGGAGGTGACGTGGCGCTGAGGTGTGAGCCAGGGTGGCATGACACGGTGGCGGGTAGATGTGGTGGCAGGGCTGCGTGGAGGGCCACGGGATGCGGGGGCGGGCGAAGGTGAGGTGACGTCAGGATGACGTGAGCGTGACGTAGGAGGGAGGGTGGTAACCGGGATGGCGGTAAGCGGGTTCCCCACACCACCTTTGGGGCTAAGGCGGTATCGGGGAGGGGGGCTCCGAACAACCCCAGCACCTGCCACGCATCCCTGTACAGGGCCCAAAACCACTTTCCTTGGACGCTAAAGGTCGGCAGGTCGGGGAGTGAGATTGACCGGCCACCGTAAGATCTGGGCGGCGGAGATCGAATGGTTGGCGGGTCCTCTGACGGGTCGTGCAAGTTGGGAAGGGGCCTGCCAGCCATTTAAAATATTCATTTTAATATTTTGAGCGGAGAACTTTGGAATAGAGGGTTTTATGGGTTTTTTCGGGTTTTCTCACAATTTCAAAAAAGGGTTATGGGTAGAAGGGGTTTTATAGGGTCTTTCTTTGCAAATGAAGGCTAAATGAGTGAAGTGACTTGGAATGGGAAGAGAGATGACAAGGAGGTTCATCAAAGTGACCAGGTGTCATTTTGATCCCTTTTTTGAAAGACCATATGGCTATAATGCCAAGGGGAGGGATATTTATAAAAACTTTGGGGTTTATACACCATGGTGTTAATACTAGTAGGGAAACGGTAAGATAGGGGAGTTACATAATAGGATTAGAGGTTAATATGGATGAAGGGAAAATGTAAAAAAGGACCAATACGACTAAGTTTTCTTGAAAACAACTTAGTGGAATGAGTAGATCAAAATGAAAAGATTTTTGCACAAGAAATGTGGCTTGTAAAGGCCATAAGAACCATCACTAAGCCTTGAGTCTCTCTTATGTACACAACTTGTGAAGGGGGTGTTAGTAATGAGTGATATAAAAATGAAAAAGGGAAGTTAGTCATGCTCCACTGTGTTGCTTTACCTGTACATGGTTAGCAAAGTTGATCTTGGAAGAAGTACCACTTCTGCAACCCCATCTACCTACCCAACTATTTCGCCTAACATTTTTTATTTCTTCTTGTAGGGTGCACTTAGGCTTGCAAACCCTTTATGTACCTTTTCTTTTCATTGGCTTTTGTTTTCATTTCCTATCTAGCACTACCCTTATTTCTTCCAAGGCACCAGATTAAGCAGTTGGGAACCTTAGTTTCTCTGCGTAACTACTGATCTGCCAAGATTAAATAGTTTGGAAAGATTTCTTTCTCTATTATACAACATAAGTTGAAAACATGGCATGATCCAGATTAGAGTGTTGGGTCATCCATCAGACCTTTGATGAATATGAAGGGATATACACACCTTGTCCTTTCTTGCAAATATGAAACCTTTGTAGCAGCAAAATGGATCATATTTGGCACTTTGAATTTGCCAATCATGAAATATGAAACCTATTGGTATAGGTATCCAACACGCAGCAGGACCATATTGAGGTTGGTACTATCCCTGGTATGGAGGTTGAACAAATTGAGGTTGAGAAGTAACAACCGTACTTCCTACAGGCATCTGGACTGAAGTTTGGACGTAGGTCTAGACTGAGGTAAAGAGGTCTGAGGAGCAGATGCAGGAATAGTAGAAGCCGGAGCTGGTGATACTCCAGAAGAAGGTGGGGTAGATGGAGAAGATGTTGCAGTAGTTGCATCTGACGTTTGAGGCGGAGTACGAGACGTACTAGGCCGAGCCTGAGAAACTACAGAAGGTGCAGAAGTTTGAGCCGTAGACTGGACGGGTTGCTGAGATGGACCAGTGGCCTGTCCAGGTTGGGATGACGACTGCACATTCGGTTGCAAGACCTGTTGATTTTGAGATGGATCCCACACAAAATTCGTTCCGGGGTATTTAACTTGAGGATACTGAGGACCATAACCGAGTTTAGGGTAAGATTGATAATACGGTTGACCAGAAGGCAGTTGGTAACCTTGAGGTTGATACTGACCTTGGGGTTGATAACCCTTAGCCACATACTGATACTGGGGTTGACCTTGAGGTATGTAAGGATATTGATTTTGGGGTGCATACTGATATTAAGGTTGACCTTGGGGTACATACTGATACTGAGGTTGACCTTGGGGTACATATTGGTTCTGGGTTTGACCTTGACGAATGTACTGTCCTTGAGGTTGGCCCCCAGGCGCAAATTTAGTACCTTGAGGTTGCCCCCCATGCAGATATTGAGTACCTTGAGGTTGCCCCTCAGGCGCATATTGAGTACCTTGAGGTTGCACCCCAGGCGGTAACTGACTGCCTTGAGGTTGACCTGACATCATCAGAATTTCTTTTGCACTCAACTGTTTAGGACCACTACTTCCAGTTACAAATTTTGTTCGATAGGACAAGGAGACGCTCCTGAAAAAGTACCAGAAATAGACTGATACCCAGCAAGAACAGACGGACCGCCGTATAAATAGGCTTCCAGATATTGAGAATACATGGATGACGGACTAGACATATTCAATGCAGGAAAATGACCTCTAGGTGAAGGGTGATAAAAAATGTGAGGTGGTGTAAAACTGAGTCCCGGATTTTCTAAAAGATTGGTCAATGATCGGTACCAATCAGTACTCCTAGGCGGACTATAAAAAATCGATTCACACTACCTAAACTCTAAAATAGGTCGATTATCAAGAAAAGGGAAGCTTTCCTTGATATCCGCAATAGCAAGTTCTTCGATCGCTATGAGTCCAGTGGGAAGATCTTGGGTAATTACGGTTTCTACCCTAGGAGAACTAGGACCACTAGGAGTCGGAGAAACAAACTCTGATACAGAAGTTGGAGCAACTTCAGATTCGGGTTCAGACATGTCAGGTTCTTCACCTATATCACTAGTAGACGGAATGCTACCACTAACCTCTGAAATTACTACGGGTTGAGAATCAAAATATTCTATCAAAGAAGGTTCTCCTTCTTCAGGTGATTGATTTCTACCGCTACTGGGAGATACGATAACTCTCAATCCTTCAAAGTGACTTGGTATATCTTCAGGAGGTTGACCCCGAAGTCTGCGGGAAGTCCTCAGTAAATCCAACACAACAACAAACTCAGGGGATTCACCCCGAAGTCTACAGGAATGTCTCGGTAATTCAGCCACAGCTAAAAGCTTTTAACTAATTCACACGCAAACAAAGTAAAATCTCAATGAAATCACCTAAAGTCTATAAAGAACCAAACAAATTTGAAGCACACGCCTAAAGAATCTAAGAGATCAAACACACACAAACAATAACTTTCTGGACCAAAAACACTAGTTGGTGATGAAATCCAACGTCGCAGAGTTCAATATAGAAATATCGGTTGGAATAGTTACCCCGTCAACCTGCTTAATGAATAGACTAGACCAAGTTTCTCCACTTTAACCATCTCGAGTGAAGAGAACCCCCAAGAAAATCCAAGTGAGTCCAGCCGACGTCTGCTCCAGGTATAGTGGGATCTTCCCGCCACCGTCACCTTAGGAAGAATCCTAGAGAATATGGACACTAAGGTTACCAACAGAAACAAATACACCTGGGGGAACGGTCTACGATCCAATACGCACGCAAGGGCAGAGTAGCAAGCTCAATCCCCTTGAAGGGTCCTCGAAATAAACCGAGGTTTACCAACAAGTGACCCCAAGCTCCTCGACAATAATCCGAGGTTTACCGTTTGTAATACGTGAATATCTGGCGTCTTTCCCAATGAGGAAGGATTGATTCCCACATTGGTTCGGACACGATCTCGTGCTTCTCCTTTAAGAGGAGCTTTCCCAGAGTATAAATGCAACAATTGGATTTCTCCTACCGCAAGATAAAGCTACTTGTTTGTTTTACTTATCTTGGAGAGTTAATTACTCCCTACTCCAAGATACTAACCTAAGCTATATTGATGTATCAGAGCCCTAGAATCGAAAATTTGCTAGATTGATTTTATATTAAGCGTGATTTTTAGTGATTTTTTATTAAGTCAAAAGGTGATGGAGATGAAACTTATGGTGTAAAGACTCGACACAAAATCACTATAAAGATGCACTTAAGATGACTAACTAATATTTTCTCTTCAATGAAGTTCTAGCTAAGAAAGAGTTGGAAGATGCAAATACTTTAAAAACACAAATCTTTCTTTAACAATCAAAAGAAAAGAAGAGTATTCATTTCAATGCACTCAAAAATGAGTCAACTAATTATTTCTACAATAATTTCTTTTTTCATTCGAAAACTCAAATGCTACTAAGAACAAGCTTTTTCTTCAAAAGAGACCTTTCATTTTTTGTTTAAAAACAATTAAAAACTATAACTAAAGCAATCTTTAAGAAAACAATTTAATGAAGAAAATTTAAGATGTATAAACTAACAAAACCCTATTTGAAGTAAAAATCTCACAAAAATGTTTTTGAGGATGTTTTACTTGGTCACAAGCAAACAAAGGACTAATTGTTCGAAATCACAAAAAGTCAAGAACAACCAATTTCGCATTCCTTTTTAAAAAATGAAAATCCAAACTTTAAATCACAAGTCTATCGAAGTTTTGTAAAGAGAAATATCAAAGAGGATTTCTCAACAAGGGGAGATTTCAAACATGGTCAGACTCTCAAGAAGACTGGTAGACACTAAGGTGATATGAAGTCCCTATAGCCTCTAAGCTCAGAGCCACTACACAACCAAATCGGAAAACAAACCCAACAAGCAAAACTTCTAGGATTTCACCTAAAACCCTAATGCTAATGAAACAATCCAAGGAAAGATTTCAACCAGTCACATGCAGGTATGGGCAGAGGAAAATCACTAGAAAAACAAAATAAAATTAACTAAAAGAGGAAAAGTCAAAATTTTCAAAAATCTAGCAGGGTACGTAGGTGTAGAGCTCACCCAGGTGCAGGTACGCTCTGTGCACAAAAACAAAGTGCATACTGGTACGCACTGTGATATAAGCGTAGGCTGCGGACTTCAACCAAAGTAATGAAAAATAAAAAACAAAGCTAAATCAACTAAGTCTACCCAAAGCCACACACAACAAGCCAAAAACAGAAACCAAAAAACAAGTTTCTCAAGTCAAAGAACAACGAGGAAAACAATCAAGTCCCCAGTGGAGTCTCCATTTTGTCACGCGGAATTAGTCAATCTTGCTGACAAGACAGACCTTCTGAGAATCTAATGAAGACCTAATGACAAACAAACCAACCAAACACTATCCTTCTCTAAATGTGCTTTATAAGTAATGGGAAACAAGTGTGTTTAAGGGCCTACCTCATGTCCAATGCAAGTTTGGAGATGCCTTCACTTCTTTGATCCAAGTAAGTTCCTTCGTCACAAACCTGCAAGCACAAACAAGGAAAACAATTAAATAGCACCTGAATATCCAATATTATAAAAAATATTTAACATGAAAGTCAAGGAGTCCATGAAACAAATAGCATAAGATACTTGTTGAGAAAAATGAGCTTGATTGTATTAATTCAAAAGAAAATAACCTTACAACCTTTGCCTTGACGCTGTACAAGCTCCTTCCAGGGTCCAACAAGAAGTCTCCTCTACTTTGACAAGCTTCACTCACTCCCTAATGGGGCCAAAAAGGTATGTGATCTCTCCTCTTAAGCTCAAATAGGAAGTCTTGATTTCACTAGCATTTACCCTCAAAAGTTCAGCTTCTAACCTCCCTGGCCACTGACCCAATGCCTCAATTTATAGTGCAATGGAGATCAGTTACCAGCTCCTCCTTCAAAGGGATAGAGTCCTCCTTCAAAGGGATAGCTCCTCTCAATAAGGGATTAGTTCCTCCTATGATGGGATGCATGAACCACTTGGAGCGAACAATCCACGTAACAAACCCTTCTAGAGAACTCTAGAATCAACCCAAGATGAGTTTTTTAAGATAAAAATTGCGCCTCTTGACTTATACATGGGTACACACCCTCCCCTTTACATATAGAGCATATAAGTACGCAGATATCTTGAACAAAAGGTGCGGGACCGTAGGAAAAGCGAAGAGAAATTGCGGAACCAGAGTTATATTTCTTTTTCGATGTCTTTCTCTCTTTTCTCAAGCTTGTTTTGAAGAGCTGAGGTTTAAGACTTGCTTAGGAAGCTGGTATAGGTGATGATAGGCCTACACCGACTGCAAATAGTCAAGGTGACAATATTTTTGTGTAACAACTACCTTCACATGCCCTTGGTGAACCTTTTCCTACTGAGTCATTCCTTTTCGCCTCTATAACACACCTGCCACCTTTCAAAGGAAAATATTATAATTTTCTCTAATCTACTTAATGATAGTGTTGAGAGTTACATGGATGACTTCACCCCATATGGGGATTCCTCTAGAGAATATTTGAAAAACTTAGAGAAAGTGCTTGAAATATGTAATAAATGCATGTTTCTATTAATATAGTAAAATTTCCTATGATTATGAAAGAAGAAATAGAGTTGGGACACTTGCTTTCAGCTGCAGGAATTCAGGTTGATCCTACGAAGGTAGAGGTAATATTGAAAAATTTTATGCCTAAAGCACCGACACAAGTACACAAATTTATTGGTTATTCTTGCTATTATATGAATTTCATAGAATTTTTTTCTAAAATAGCATTCCCACTTTTTCAATTGCTACCTAAGAATATAGAATTTGTGTGGACAGGTGAATGTGAAGCAAATTTTGCAGAAATCAAAGCACTAGTCTACAAGGCTACAATACTACGTGGTCCTAACTGGAAGCTTGTGTTTCACATCTCTACTGATGCTTCTCAAACAATACTAGCAGTGGTTTTGGGAAAATATGAGGATAAGAAACCATACACAATTTACTATGTTAACGAGAATTTGACCCTTGCTGAATTAAAATATACGATAACTAGAAAGGAGTTATTGGCTGTCATTTATTCTATTAATAAATTTTTTCATTATATCACAGGGTATGTTACTTTCATGCACGCTGATCATACAACTATCATGTATTTGATGAAAAAACCGAGAACCCTTGGTCACGTTACAAGATGGTTACTATTAACTCAAGGATTTTATATTACCATTGTAGATAAACTAGGGAAAGATAACGTAGTTACAGATTTCCTATCTAGGATGGATAATAGTGATGACTATAGAGGATAATTTTCCAGATAAACAAATTTTTATAACTTATACTCACACTCTATGGTATGCAGATATTGCTAACTATCTTACTACAAGAAATGTGCCTCAACACATTCCTTACTGAGAACAACGAAGGCTTATCTATCATGGTGCTCATTATTCATGGATAGAGGGCTATCCCTTTTACACGGGATCTGACTTGGAAATATGGCACTGCATAAGTGGTGATGACATCTACGATGTCTTGAAATCTTCTCATGATGGCACATGTGGGGGACATTTTGCAGATAAGAGGAGAGGTCATAAGGTGTTACAAATGGGATACTATTGGAATTCTACTTTTCATGATGCAAGGAAATATGTTAAATGGTGTGATAGTTTCCAATCAATGGGTCAACCTAGTTGGGCAGATGAAATGGCGTTGCAGCCCCAACTAGCTTTGAGCCCTTTGAAAAATGGGCTATCGATTTCTTTGGCCATTTAATCCACCTTCAAAATAGAAAGTTCACATTCTGGTTTGCATGGATTACATGAAAAAGTGGGTAGAGCCCAAGAATTTTGTGAAAGTAATAGAATAGGTTTTCTCAAACTTTTTATTTGAAGAAATTCTTGCACGGTACAAAGCTCCTAGAGAGATAGTTTTAGATGGAGGGACATAATTTACATCGCATCTGATAGCAGGACTTATGAAAAATTATGGAATAAGGAATAGGGTAACGTCTCCAAATCAGCCTCAGTTGAATGGTCAAGTCAAAAGCAAAAACAAGGTACTAGAGAATATTCTTACGAAGACCGTAGAAAATCATCTCTAGGAGTGGGCTGAAAAGCTTCCTCAGACACTATGGGCATATAGAAAAGCACAACGAAAGATGAAAGGGTTTTCACCTTACAAGGCTATCTATGGGAAATACCCTTTTTTTCCAGTGGAATTCGAAATTAATACACTAAGGATAACCCTTGAAGTAGATTTAGATCTTACGTAAGCCTAGAAACACCAAATGGAATAGTTGAATGAGCTGGATGAAATGAATTTGGTAGCTGTCCATCATACTACTGCAATCCAACAAAAACGAACTAAATGACATGATAAATTCATTAAAAAAATGTGTTTCAAGGAGGAGATTGGGCATTTCTCAATGATTCTCAGTTCAAGGATTTGAACACAAAGCTTTGCTCTAGGTGGATCAGACTATATTAATTTGACATGGTGTTCGATAATGGGACTGTTAGCCTTATAAAAATTGATGAGGCACATACTCCTTTGATCGTGAATGGATATTGCCTTAGATTATATCACATCCAGCTTGAAGAGACTCCTTTATTAAATATATTTTTGATTGCTTTGGTTTTGAATTTATTAGTGCAGGCAATTCTTCCTCTATACCCTTGATCTTAGAAGAAAAAAACAACAATATATATCTATATATCCAATATAATAAAATTTCATTACTACTCTATCATTGTTTTTCCTATAGGTAAATCATTAGTGATGTTACTCCTTCAGTGTTGCTACTCTAATCATGAAGATTTTTTCTAAGTACATCATTTTTGTTGTTACTCCTCTAGTGTTATTACTCTAATCATGGAAATTTTGTATAATTACTTCACTGGTGTTTTTACTCCTTCATTGATGTTACTCTAATCATGAAAATTTTGTCTAAGTACTTCAATGGTGCTATTACTCTGCCCATGTTGTTAATCTAATCGTGGTGATTGTCTAGGTACTTCACTGCTGTTGTTACTCCTCTGGTGTTATTACTCCTCCAATGTTGTTGTTTCTCTGGTGCTATTACTCCTTGGTGAAGGCGATTTTGTCTAAGTACTACGATGTTGTTACCCCTCTGATGTTTTTACTCCTCTAGTGTTGTTACTCCTCCAGTTTTGTTACTCCGTCACAATTTCATATAAGAATAACAATGTTGTTATTCCTACAATGTTGTTACTATGTCGCAATTTCATCTAAGTATTCTGGTGTTCTTACCCCTCTAGTGCCATTATTCCTCTGGTTTTGTGAATTTGTCGCAATTTTGACTAAGTGTTCAAGCAGTGCTATTACTCCTTGGGTGTTGTTACTCCCTCTGATGTTGTTACTTCTCCACTATTGTTACTCAATCAAGGTAAGTCGCTAGGTACATCCTTGATCAACTTTGCGGATTTAATTGATGATTCATGTGACATGAATTGATATGATCGTGGATGGTCATACCTTAGTTGGGGCGATGTACTATAATTAAATAACAATAATGAATTTTTATTATCATTATTAAACCTTGTGCTATGTGCGTACACTCCATGATTTTCCACAATAGCTCGCACGATTACGCATATGCATCAAGACTTGAAGTTAGTAAAATTTTACTAATGAATGGTCCTTTCCAATGCTGTGAAGTAATTACTACAATTACCACTCGCTATTATCATTATCTGCCATGATTTTTTCATATTTCACCATTATCCTCTTCATTTTCACTCTCACTGCACCTCATCGCTATCACATCTCTCTCACTGCAAATCTACCTACCAGAACTCCTACTCGACAGTCTGTTGTCCCTTTGAATTGTTGTTATAGAGCGAATGTAGAATTGGTGGGCACGCTGTGAGACATGAAGTAGAAATAACATAGTAGGTTTGATGCAATGTAGATGTTGGAAAGTCTTCTTGGATGGAGTATGGCATGTATATTTTGAGAGGCTATATGTATTTAGCAAAGCTATCACAATTTAATTTGTATTAAAATTGCAAGGAAATCATTCTACAATCCATTGGATATATATTTCTATTACGAAGGAAGTTATTTTGATTTCCTGTGGGTTACAGCAAGGAGGTGATAAATCGTTTTCTCGGAAGTCTCCTCCACCAGAGTTTACGAAATTGTTTTCGTAGGCTCAGGAGACAATGATCCATAAAGGGAGAGAGTAATGTAAATCTCTTTCACGTCCATGGGCTGAGGTGGAAAATTTTGTTATGAGGTATGTTAAACGCAAAGGTCATTTTTCTACACTGTTTAAATACCACTTCAAACTCCTTTCATGCCTTTGGTTTTGGCAAGCGCACGTTAATTCTTTACACATGCCATACTTTCTATGGAGTAGCCTTCACTTAGTGGTGCAATCTGCCCCGCAGTCTCAACAACCATTAACAATTCCCACAAATCATGGTTTGCTTAGATTATTGGTGGTGTCTTCTCTCTCTCGAAGCTCTGTGGCTTGCCCATAATTCACCAAGGTAGCAGAGGAAGAACTTGTGGGTATGTTGCCTCCAAGGGACGAGGAAAAATACTTAGAAGTAGAAGAAGAGGTTAGAGATGGCATTGTTCCAGCATCACCTATTGGCTGAATAGAAATAGACACAATGGAGATAGAAGAGAGTGCAGTTGATGCTTCTCCATGAGAACCAGAATTGACTCCCAATTTAAGAGAAGAATTGCCACCCTTGGGTGTAGTTATAGGTGGTACCAACAAGTAAGAACTAACAACACGTATCCAATGAATTAAAAAACCCTTGGTTTAAAATGTAGGTGGTACTGACACACAAGAACCAACATCACTTGTCAAAGAAATTGAAGAACCTTTGGTTGAAAATGTAGGTGGTGGTAATACACAAGAACCAACACAACCCATCTAAGTAGTTGAAGAAAGTTTGAATGGAATTATAGGTGGTGCTAACACACAAGCACCAACATCACCTACTCAAATGAATGTGGAAAATTTAGAAGAAACACAAGCTGCAGTCGACACTGCTCCATAGGACCCAATGTCAGTTGCTCGACAGCAGGACAATTTGGAAGAAGCACAGGCAGAAGGAGAAAAATAGCGGAAAGAAAAACTGGTGAAAATACAAGAAGAAGAGGAGGGCCTGCATGAGTAAGCATTGAGAAAATGGAAATTTATGAAATTATTCCTCGCTCTCCTTCTCTTGAGACTTTTCCAAAAGGGGCAAGGAAATCCCATTCCTCTAGATGTAGAGAGAACGAAAAATCTTCTCCCCCAGTCCTAAAATATGTTGGGACATTTAGAGGAACCAATATTGACACTGTTACTCAAAAACCAATGTCGACTAATGAATGAATTGAGAAAATTGGAGGGTTCGTGGTTGGCATTGCTACACAAGAAATATTGCCGACTGAAGGACAAAATGAAGAATCTATGGTTGGTACTACTTCTATTGAACCATTAGAAGAGGATGTTGTTGATAAGACTATTATGCAAGAGCTCAAAACTATTCCTGAGCAGATGAAAGAGGATGTTGTTGATAAGACTAACCCCAAAGGATAAAGACCATTCTTGAGCAAATGGAATAAGATGTTGTTGATAAGACTAAACCACAAGGGATAGGAACCATTCCTGAACAGATGGAAGAGGATGGTTGGGTAGGAGAGCAACCAAAAGAATAGGGTGTCAAAGATACTACCCCACAGGACCCTAAAGTGAATCTAGAGCCATATAGGGAAGACATAGAGATCTTGAGACCTGAAGAAGGACATGGCAGGACTATTCTCTGAGTCCGGGAGCAAATGGAAGAGATTAGGGTAAAATAAGAACTAGTTGATGACTTTTCCAATGTCAACCTGCTATGCCATGGACCAATGGTGAGACCTATGGAAGAGGTTGCTATCAAATAGGAATTAATCGAGTAATTCCTGAGAAGAAGACCCCCTTTTAAGGGAAGATATCTAGGAAAATTAAGAGAAAACATGTAGTTGAAATTCAAAATCATTAAGTTGAGAAAATAGGTAGGACACTTATGGAGAAGAGTGAGGAAGCACAAGAAAGACGATGTGAAGTCTTGGCCTAAAACTCTTTCAGTGGATGCACAGCCCGAAGATATGCCCATGAATTTAGTAGCTACAGAGACAAAGTCATTTTTGCATGTGATTGAGGCATGAGAGTTTGTCATGACTGTAGAATTTCAAAAGTGGCAAGCTATAGCAACTTGCCTTCAACAAGGAACCATTCCTTTGGAATCCCACTCGGAAGTAATATGGGAAATCGTGAGCAAGCTACAAAAACAATCTCTAGCTACATAGAACAAAGAGAGAAGGAAAATAATAAGTAGGAGAGACATCATAAGCAAATTGAGGGACTAGTGTTGGATGTGGAGCCTTATTATCTTTTGTATTCAAAGGTATCTCCGCATTGGACCCCAGTTCATAATGGGGCGGCAACGTCACCTGTAAAATATTCACTATAGGGCAGTGTATAGGGGTACGGGTGTGACCTTTGGGAACCCCCCCTGGTGGGGGGATTGGGGGCAGCACCCTCGAAGCTAAAAATAGATGTAATTTTTTCTTGTAAAATTTTGTAATTTTGTAATCAATCTGGACAGTTCATTAGGCAGTGATCTAATAGTAAAAAATATGCTTAATTTAGGGTTTTTTGCCTTAGGAGGCAACCCCTTGCTATATATGAGGGAATTGTATTACATCTATGTAGATTGGTATTCTAAGAGAGGAAGAGAGAGGAGATTAAGAGAAAAGAGGGAATTACAACAGATCTATTGTAGGTTGTATCTCTTTAGTTTGCAGGATAATATAAAACGAAGGACTAGCTATTTCTCCCTGGACATAGCCCAAACTAGGTGAGACACATATATCTGTGTCTCTCTTGTTTTATTTTTTTTCTGTGTTTATATTTCTGCAATATTTTATCTGTTCCATTGCTCTGTAATATATAATTTTCTAACAACTAGTATCAGAGCCGAATGTCTATTTGGCTGATAAACTCACAAGGGTGAAGGGTTCCTGGTTCGAGTGGGAGAAATGGTGGAAGATGGTAGGTTTAGGGTCAAAAAATTTAATGGCCAAAAGTATCAATTGTGGAAGATGCAAATGGAATATTATCTATATCAAAGAGATATATATGAACCATTGAGCAGAAAGGCAAAGAAGCCGACAACTATGACAGACATAGAATGGGATATGCTCAATAGAAAGCACTTGGAACAATATGGTTGTGCCTAGCGGCATCAGTAGCATTTAATGTTTCAAAGGGAATGACAACCAAAGGTTTAATGATGACATTGGCTAAACTATATGAAAAACCCTCAGTCTCAAATATGGTATTTTTTATGAAGCATTTATTTAATATGAAAATGTCAGAAGGTGGATCTATTGTTGATCATTTAAATGAATTTAAAATAGTTACGAGTCAGTTAAGTTCTTTAGGGGTAAATTTTGATGATGAAGTTAGGTCTCTATTATTTCTGTGCTCATTGCCAGAAAGTTGGAATGGTTTAGATATGGCCATTAGTAACTTTATCTCTAGATCTAGTACTCTGAAGTTTGATGATGTTTTCGATGCAATTTTTAGCGAGGAAAGTGACAGAAAAGCTCCACTAAGATATCAAGTAATGCTTTGACTGCAAATACTAGGGGAAGAAAAATGGAAAGGGGAAAGAGCCCTAGATATCACAGTAAGTCAAGAAAAGGCAGATCCAAGTCCAAATTAGGGATAGTGTGTTGGAAACATGGGAAGAAAGGACACCTAAAGAAAGACAGCAAGTCTCAGAAGGGAAAAGAAGGAGATGCGCAACAAGAAAATAATCATGAAGAAAATGTAACAGGTGATGTGTTGCAAGATGCTTTGGTTCTTTCTTTCGAAAATATTATTAATGCCTGGGTGGTAGATTCAAGGGCCTCATTCAATGCCACACCTGATAGCAAACATTTTCATGATTATGTTCAAAGATATTTTGGATACGTTCAATTGGGTGACGATAAACCCTGTAAAATCATTGGAATGGCTACATTTTTCATAAAATAGCAGAATGGAAATCAATGGTTATTAAAGGAAGTAAGGCATGTTCAATATTTAAAGAAAAATATTATTTCAGCATGGAAGTTGGGAGGTGAAGGTTGTGTGACTACTTTTACAGATAAAACCTGAAAGGTCACTAAAGGATCCATGGTAATAGCAAAAGGAGAAGAGGTTGGTACAATGTATTTATGCAATGGTATTTCAAATTATGTTAATTCTTTAACCTCTATAGGAGAAGATGTGATATTGTGGCATCACAGGCTCACGCACATGAGTGAGAAGTGGATGCAGATTCTCCGCTCAAGAAATTTGTTCATAGGTTTGAAGCATTTTGATTTAGAATTATGTGAGAATTGTGTTTATGGAAAACATAAGAGAGTCAGATTCCTTAGAGTTGGGAAACAAAAGAAGAGAGAAAAAATAGAGCTTGTGCATATAGATTTATGGGGATCTGCTCAGGTATCATATCTTGGTGGCTCTCATTATTATGTTACTTTTATCAATGATGAAACCAGAAAAACCTCGATTTATTGTATTCAAAATAAATTTGATGTATTTGATACTTTCAAGAAATTGAAAGATTTGGTTAGAAATGAGACAGGAAAAAGGTTGAAGTGTCTCAAAGCACAAAATGAAGGTGAATATTGTAGCAAAGAGTTTGATAGATACTGTTCAGAGAATGGAATTTGTAGAGAGAAGACAGTTCTAGGAACACCACAAGAAAACGGTGTGTCAGAAACGGTGAATAGGAAAATCAGCGAGCGTGCAACGTGCATGGGATTGTATGCACAATTGCCTTTACAATTTTTGGCAGGCGTTGTAGATATTGTTGTTTATCTAATAAATAGAGGGCCTTCAAGTTCCTTAGATGGTGGTATTCCAGAGGAGGCATGGAAAAAAAAAGGTAAACCAATCTTTTTTAAAGAATTTTGGTTGTGAAGCCTTTGTCCACATTAATAAGTAAAATAAAACAACGCTTGAGGAAAAATCAAAGAAATGTACCTTTATTGGATATGGTGTTAATGATTTTGGTTATCACTTTAATGATTATGAAAAACACAAAATCATTAGGAGCAGAGATCTCATATTCAATGAAAAGGTTTTGTATTGGGATTAGCTGCAGGAAAAGAAACAGGAAAAAGAAAACAAAGAATACACAATGCTTGATGAGATCACAGAAAAGGTGATGGTGCCTGAAAATCATAATGATCAACATCCAGAAAACAATCCACAACAGCAACAATCACCTCAAACACTTGAAAGTGGTGTTAGAAAATATACCAAGATAAGTAGACCCACTGAACAATACTCTCCTTCGTTATATTATGCATTGTTGACTGATTCTGTTGAACCAGAATGTTATGAAGAAGTAGTACAAGTAGAAGCTTGGAAGAAGTGGGAGCAAGCCATGAGAGAAGAGATGGACTCCTTAGCACATAACCAGACTTGGTACTTAGTCAGGCTACCAATAGGTAAAACAATATTGTAGAATAAATGGGTTTACAACTTGAAGGAAAAAGATGGAGGTAGAAAAAGGTATAAAGCTAGACTTGTGGTGAAAGGGTTTGCACAGAAAAAGTGTATAGACTTTGATGAGATATTTTCTCCTATTGTTAAAATGACTTCAATCAAAACTATTTTAAGTCTAGTAACAGTTGAAGATTTGCATCTTGCGCAGTTGATGTAAAGGCAATCTTTCTCCATGGGGATTTGGAGGAATAGATATATATGCAACAGCCACAAGGATATGAAGTAAAACGAAGCGAGAAACTAGTGTGCAGGTTGAAGAAGAGCTTGTATGGCTTAAAATAGGCTCCAAGGCAGCGATGTCTAAAATTTCACAGGTTTATGTATGAACAAGGTTATACTAGATGTCACTTTGATCATTATGTTTATTACAAAAGGTAAAATGATGGCAATTATATTATACTGTTATTGTATGTAGAAGACATGCTTTTTGCAGGTTCTAACATGCAGGAAATAGATGTGCTCAAAAGACAATTGGTGAACTCATTTGCAATGAATGATTTGGGTGCTGCAAAAGAAATTCTTGGTATGAGAATAACTAGAGACAGGAAGAATAGCAAATTAAGATTGTCTCGAGGTCAGTACATAAAAAGGGTGTTGAAAAGGCTTGATATGCAGAATGTAAAACTAGTTAGTATGCCTTTGGCTAGCCATTTCAAATTACGGAGGAGTGTCCCAAGAATCAGGAAGAAATGACTCATATGTCTAAAGTTCCATATGCATCAGCAGTTGGAAGCTTAATGTATGCCATGGTTTACACAAGGCCTGATATTGCACATGCAGTGGGAGTCGTAAGTAGGTACATGATCAATCTAGGAAAAGAACATTGGATGGCGGTGAAGTGGATTCTTAGGTATTTGAGAGGTACCACAAATCAAGCATTATGATTTGGTGGTTCAAACATTATTCTATAGGGATATTTTGATGCAGATATGGTGGGTGATAGAGATAATAGGAGGAGCACAATAGGGTATGTGTTTACTGAAGGTGGAACAACTACCAGTTGGGTCTCAAAACCTCAAAGTGTTGTTGCACTGTCAACAACATAAGCAGAGTATGTTGCTACTACAGAGGCTAGTAAAGAAATGATTTGGTTACAAAGGTTTCTGGATGAATTAGGTAAGAAATAAGATTTGGGTAGGTCATATAGTGACAGCGAGAGTGCCATACATCTTGGAAAGAACTCTACATTTTTTCGAAGACTAAACATATACAACTCAAGTACCATTTCATATGGTCAGCATTGAAAAATGGACAGTTGAAGCTGGAAAAGATACACACTAGCTAGAATCCTATAGATATGTTAACAAAAGATTTAGCCAGGGAGAAACTAAGAATCTTCCTACTTTCAATTCCTCTTCAAGTATGGTGAAGAAGATGAGAAATAGCTAGGTCAAAAGTGGAGTCATTTTCCAGCAAATGAAGCAGTGGTGGAGTTGCTATAATCAGTCTCCAAGTGGGAGATTGTTGGGTGTGGAGCCTGATTATATTCTATATTCAAAGGTATCTTCACATTGTTATCTTCTGTATTCAAAGGTATCTCCCCATTGAAGCCATAAAATATTCACTGCAGGGGGTGTCCAGGGGCTTTTTTTCCCTTGAAGGCAACCCCTTGCTATATATGAGGGAATTGTATTGCGTCTATGTAGATCTCTATTTTGAGTGAGGAAGAGAGAGGAGTTTGACAGTGAAGAGGGAATTGCAACAGATTTGTTATAGGTTGTATCTCTTAAGTTTGCTTGATAATATAAAAGGAAGGACTGGTTGCTTCTCCATGGATGTAGCCCAAACTGGGTGAACCGCGTATATCTATGTCTCTCTTGTTTTATGTGTTTTTTGTGTTTATATTTCTACAATATTTTATGTGTTGCATTACTCTATAATATATAATTTACTAACAACCGGAAGAATAGGTGAAGCTATTGAAGGTCGATAAGGAAGAAATGATGACTTTGACATAGTAGGTAGTGGCTTTCCGACCTATACTCATAGCTATGCTCTCTACCTCCATGAACAATGTTTATTATTTTGTTTAGAAAGTGTCTATGAGGAGCTCATTCATGAGATGGAATATTCAATGCATTTTTTGCACATGTTGAGATGCCACAGTATTTTGGATCAACACTTGATGTTAGATTTATACATGAATGATTACCTTTTGGGAAATGCTCAATCATTTAACCCAGTGCCATATGTAGGAGACATTGAATTGATAGCCTTTACCTCCTACACAGTCAATCATGCTAAATGGAAGAAGGCATTCGACATGTTTGAAGAGAATCAAGCAAATAGGCCACTTGTCATCTGGATGGAGAATTGTCATTCTGTGAAGTTTTATAATAGACACGAAACCCTCTTAGGGATCGAAGGACATAAAGAACAGATGCTAGAAACATAGAAATGGTGCATTGATATATTCAAAATGTAAATCTTTACTTGTTAAGAGGAGGCCTGGGATAGCTGCCAGAAACAGTGGATGTTACCGTCATCAGCTGTGAGGATATGTGAGACTTTTGGGTCCTCTAATTTTTCTGGGGCTCTAAACAGGATACCTCGATATATTTCATGCATACTATTTCATGGGGTTCGATGAATGGGTTTGAGGTTTTTATTTCCCATTATCTGGTTACCAGATGATCACTACACTCCAACATATGAGGTAAGTGAGGATTTGTGGAAGGAAGTAATTCAGAGAAGTGGTTATTAGCCTCTAGAGATATAAATGGCTACAAAATATGATATTGTATAGCTTCACGATGATCATCATACTTCCAACCCTGATATCTGTAGGCAACGAACTACATGAGGACATGCAATAAGGCTAGTTTGGGGGAGATGTTGGTGGCTAGATTTTCATACTTTTACTCACCATTTTATCATGCTATTTTTATCCATTTCATGTCAATAATGGTTAATTAATATCTTAAAATGCACAATTATACCTCCTGTCATGTATTTACGGATTATTGATCAATGAAGCATAGTCGTAATAGATCATTACCTTAGAAGATTTCTAATTCAGGTATTTCTGCAAATTTGACAGGAGAATGACCATGACAGTGATTCAACGAATGATACCATCAAAGATGGTAGTGTCATCCTTCAACATTTCTTGCAATAGTGAATCAATCTCTCTATTGACATGCTCCTATATTTTACATTATGTTTCGTGTTGAAAACCACCATGTAATTAATGGCAGATAGGGACGTAATTGTAGGAGTTGTATTATTGACAAAATGTATAAAGTAGAGTTGCGGGCTATGAAGGCTATCAATATTAAGGGTAGTTAAGTTTATAGGAGAATACTCTAACTCTGAGTCTATAACAACATACTTGTAATATTTCTTTAATTAATGAAAGTTTGATCTTCTGAGCATATTGTGAATCATTGATCTCGCAACAACCCTCATCAGGGAGTTGGGCCCACTCTCCTGACCAAGTGCTACTAGATTAGATCTGTGTTTAGGTTTTTTTCCATGAGTTTATTATTGCTTTGAATTTTTATGAGTGTGTTTTTGTGAGTCCTAATTGTCATTACTCTTACTGTTGTTACAGTTATTACCTGTTGTTACTCTTATTTATTGTTACAGTTATTGCTTGCTACCACACATTGATGAACATATAATTAATGATCAATACATGGTAGGGAAACTATGGCCTCCACATACAGTGCATGACATCCTTGAAACAACCGGTAGAACCCTCAGTTGACAATTTAATGTGGATTGGGTGAATTGCATGATTCATACTTGAACACCACCAACAACAACCAAGGAACTTAAAGAAAGAACTCGTTACTCTGAAAGTCTTGAAGCTGAGGTCATCTCTCTAAAAGAAGATGTTGAAAAATAAAATCAAAAGAATGAAGAACTACTTCAAGCATTTGAATAACCAACAATTGTGATTCTCAAATTAAAACAAGTGGAGGAGGGAAGAATGTTGAAGAAATCCTGAAGAAGCAGTATCTAGAAACGAAAGAGCAATATCAGGTTGAGGTAAATATCCTAAAAGGTAAATTAGAATAAAAGGATAAACTTTTACGATTTCAAGGTAATACTAATATTTTTGATAATATTCTTCATTGTCAAAGATGTCCTGCCATCAAATCTAGTCTTGGTTTTCGTGAAATTATTAAAGGTGAATGTAGATCACAAGCTAAGGCAAGGAATTCTAATGCAAAATCTGAAATGCTCAACAACAAGATAAGAATTGAACCCCATCAACAACCAATGAAATAACAACTTCAAAGAGAACCATTCACTCCTAACTGTAGAAGTATTAATCAATTCTTTCCTTTGATCAATAATTTTTAGCATTTTATATGTCATAATTTTTTACATGCTGTAGCTAGGCACAAAAGTAGAATGTTTCCAACTAATAACCATCTCAAAAAAAGGTAATCACCTTCTAGGTACTTTCAGGGATATTGTTTTTCTTGCAATATGTTTGGTCACAAAGCCATTGACTACAATAGAAGGCATATGAAACATATAAGATGTTATGCTTGTAACAAGTTTGGGCATGTAGCAAAATAATGCAAGAACAAGTCTATGGATCATCATAGACAATATGGTAAGAAACCAAATAAGAACATTGATATCAGAAAATTTGAAAAAGAGGGATCCACCAAAAAGCAAGAAGAGGAAGATCAAGTAAGATGTGGTATTTATCTCTGCTCATTCGAAGGTGAAGATGAATGGTACATACATAGTGGATGTATTCATCACATGACTAGAGCCAAGAGTAAAATGGAGTCTCTAATGAAGAACCATCATGGTGATGACATTTTTGGAACTAATGTTTCACCAAAAGTTCTAGGACTAGTTACAATTAGAACAAACTCAGGGGGACTCAAAGTATGAAATTTAGTATTCCACTTTTCATATGTGGATCTTATGAAGACAATTTGCGTATATATGTAAGTTGAAAAATGCACAGTCACGTATATGTTGGTTGGATGAAGAAACAGTGGGACAGACTAAGAAAAAGGGTCTGATATGGTTCAGTCAGTTACCAATTAACTTTTCTATCTTGATAGATGATGGTTACTGTTTGTTAATACTATTGAGAAGTTCTTTTGGCTCTCATAAGTTGTTGGTGTCTTGATATTTAACTAGCTGATGATGATGCCTTGTTAATTCTTAATGATATATGAAATAATTAGATCTGTAGTGAACAATTGGCATAGGTTCAGGGGGAGCATTTTATATGTTTATAAAAATGCAATGTTGGCATTATGTTTGTGTAGAAGTCCTTGGTACATAATGATACTTATCAATTATGATGATGCTTATGTTGCTGAAGTGTTTAAATGATGAATCACACTATGCTGTTGTCATGGTTTTCCTATGTTGGAATCATAGATGATACTTATATTGCTTGAGCCACATAGTTGTTTTGATGCTTCTAGTTAGATTTATGGATGATTCAGATGATTCTTTTGTTGATGCACATAGTAGATATGTTATTTTTATTACATGTTGATCTTCATAAGCTCAAGGATACGAACAAAGCTTGAGTACAAAACTTCATTGTTTGATGTCGATAAGTGTCACTCATTTATTTTATGCTTTTGTGATCATGCCTTCAAAGATGCATATATTTCAAATGGTTAAATTATGAATGAGGAATCCTATAGTTCTTGGCTCTCACATAGTCCAAGATTGTTTCTTTTGATGGTATCAAGACAATTTGACAAATCACTATGAGCTCATGGTTTTCTTTCCTCATTGATGAGAATCTAGATACATATTTGTATCTATATATTGTATACATGGATGATCACTTAAATTGCACATTTGTAAATAACATTGGTATAAAAGATCTTCTTATGAAGAAAATTGGAGAAGAGAGTGGTGTTATTGTAGGTTTCATGAAGATAGAGCTATTTGAAGACATGGCTATTTGGAGACATGTCTTACTAAGTCACCTAATGATGATGAATTTTTAATCTATGATGAGAGGCTTTGTTCTCACATATGTTTATTATCATGGTTGATGCTTATCATATGTGGGATGTTGGAAAACTCCCTAGTGATGATACATGCTTGATATATTGAGGAAAGAACATGCAGTTCTTTCTCTGATGGTTTGGGTATGACTATGATGCTTTCACGTATATATGATATGATTTGAATAGAAAAAGGCATTGCTGATTAGAGATATGGCATATGATTAGTTGATTCATGAAAGGATATGTTTTTTTATGAAAATAGATAAATGTTTTTTCTACCAAAGAAAAAGAGCAAGTTGATCTTGATAAGGTCAAGAGGACGAAGTTGATAACAAATATATATGAAAATGTATATGTGGCATACTTAGCCACAGGTTGATGATATTAAATCTTCAATGTCTTATCTTGCGAATTGATGATGGACATATATAGGTTGTTGTTATTAATGTTGTTGATAGATGCTTATGGTGCAGATCATATATGGTGTATGATATTTTCTACCATGATCCTGTTTAGGTCTTTGGTATTTGTTATAAATTTCATGTATATAATATTATGTAAATGTAATATAAACACCTATGGTGTACTCATTGTAAAATTCAACCATTTATGGACTAATGTCGTCAAGTCCTTTTGGACATATGATGAGTTTTGAAACCCCGCTTTGTTTGGGAAGTTGATGTAATAATGATCTAAAATATGTATACCCACTTGGTTGGGTGATTGTTGTATGTTTTTGGTGATAGGAGAAGTTCTATCAGTCATAGAGTATATACTTCATTGTACATCCGTCATAGATTTCGACATGTGCTCAGGGGGAGCTTGATTAGAGAATTCAGCATGTGCTCAGGGGGAGCATGATTAGTATTCATATTTAGTAGTTTAGATATGGAAGTCTTCTTTTAATATTGGTCATCCCTTTGCCCTTGATGTGAAATTGGAAGAGTAGCTTGATCCTTTGCAAACCTTGGTGCTTGGCCTAATCTTATTTCCAGGTTTTGGTGAACAAACACCAAAGTGGTTGCCATCAAGTCCAAAGGGGGTGATTGTTGGTATTATGATTCATTTGTTTTCCTTGGTGGAAGTCACATGTAACAGAACAAGTATATGGTAACTAGATGAATCCACAGGACAGTTCAGACATGATAGAATAATGGACATAAATACTAGATTGATGGGTTAAAGGTTTATAGATCAGAATCAGAAGTTCGATACTAGGAGAATTTTTCCATTTTGAATTAGGTGTTGGCCTTGATGGAAACCTACCTGATGAGTTTTCCTTGATGACATCCTATTTGATGAAATGGAGTCCTACTTGATAAGTTGTCTCTTAATGAAAATCTACTTGTTAAAGATATAAAAAATATGTGTTTATAGATGTGATATAATGCATGGTAGTTGTGTTTATAGATGTGACATAATGCATGTAAGTTCAAAGGAATGATAAAGTTGGTAGTTCAAGAACTATACGTGGGTTCATTTAAGCCAAGTCACATATACACGCAAGTTTAGAGAAGCAAAGTGGCTTATGGTTTTTGTAGCATGGTATTTTGAATACAGCATGCCCTTACCATGGTATTGGCCCATAGTAATAAGTGCGACAAAGAATATTAATTTCTTCAAAGAATACCATCAACATAACTATATTTTTGACATGTGGTATGCATAAAGGCTAAACTATATAAGGTGATGAAGATCAAAGTGTGTGAAGTGCAAGTGATGGAAATATTTTGAAAAGTTGGATCAAAATCAAATATGCATGTTATGGGTTTTTTATGCTTTTCTTGATCTAAACGAAGTATGCACCTAAGAGTTTGATGATGGATAAGGTCCAATAGATCTGAAATAATTATGCACTAATTAATGCAATGCTGGATCAGGATAATGAGAGCTGAAATGAATTTTCATTGTATGATTTGCTAATAGATTGACTAGATCTCAATACTGACATAATTTTTTATCTTTGAATATTATGATCTTAGTATTTTTGATGTTTTGAAGAGTCGCACAATTTTAGGTCAAAAATTACAGATCTATACGTTGGTTTGTATCAGGAAAAGCACATATACATGCGGGTTAGCTTCTTCAAAGTTGCGTATACAAAGTAGGGGTTTATGTTCATAAGTGATTGATCAATCTAATAAATCCCACTCCTTCTATGTTCATTTCCAATGATGTCCTCATGATTGACCTGGGTTAAGTGATAATGTCTGAAATAGAAATAATTGAATGATGAAGTTGAATGTGGTTATGAATTGATTGAAGAATATTAAGATTACTTGTTGATTCTGATTGAAGATCAGAGACAATCCTGTGATTGGTTTAGAGTGTTGCAGTAGATCTGAGCATGATTCAGTATTTTTTTCAGAATAAAAGTAGTCAATTTTTCAGTTTTTAGTATTTTAAGATCAGTATGCATGTTTCTCTACATAAAAGAACATATGCATACAGGTTCCTTAAGTGAAGTAGTGTATGAATTTTGGCATTTGAATGATCATTATTGTAGTTTATTTTGTTTATTAATGTAGTATTCTAGTTTGAAATTAGTGTACTAGTTATAGTGATATGACTATTCCAGTTGAACGATTGGTTTTTTATTAAGTATCAGACGATTAGTTTCTCAGTGAATTGTTGATTCATTCATTTGTATCAGAAATTGATGATTGGGTATCATATATTGATTGATTCAGTTGTGCCAAAGATTGATGATTGAGTTCAATTGCGTCAGAGATTGATGATTGTGTTACATTGATGAGTTATAGTTTTATTATTGATATTGAGTTGAAGTGTTGATAATGGGTGCAATATGAAGATTTGATGAAACATGCCCTACAAGTTACGATGTGTTGTTGCAGGTGGATCTAGTATGAAAATTAATGAAACGTGGTCCATGGATGTTGCTGAGAGTTGGAGCCCCAGTGAGGAAGTTGAAGCTTCCTACTAGTAGTAGCTGGTAATCAGATCAGGGGGTTGGAACACCATTCTAGTAGGAGGTAGAGAATGAGAGAAGTTTGTAGCCTTTTACAACTGGGTGCCTGCATACTGGTATGATTCTGCACCAGTACAAGATTGTAAAATTATTTTTCTTTATATTGAAAAGAAGACAGAGATGACAACAACATGTGGTTTTTTCCCCTATTTGATTTCCTGCTTAAATCCTAGTGTTGATGTGTGTTCTTATGCGTGATGGTTTATTTTGTTCTTACAACACATGGTTACTGTTTATCTAATATTTAATAAAGTATTGATGCATTGGCTGAAGACCAACATATGTTGAATTAACATAATCATAAGTTCATTCAATGTATGCTAGTTGTCTTAAGAATAGTTGCGTACACACGTGGGTTACTTTTAGTAAAGTTAACTATACAATTTTGAATGTGAAATGTAAAAATTTATTGATTTGAAAATACTGATGTACCTCCCCTCTTAGTATTATTCGCAATACAAGGCTAAATGTTACAACTAGTTTATTCAAGCATTCATTTGGTAGACCAAGAGAAGGTGAAGAAATTTCATTAAAATAATTAGATTTTACTTGCACACTCATAATATTATCATTACCATGGGATTCACTTTCTTCATAAACATCATAAACAAGTTGTTGAGGACCTTCAAAAGTATCTAACACAAAGTCTAATTGGTTAGATATAAGGTCTAATATTTTAGATGTAACCTCTCCCTTATTATTATTATTATTATTATTATTATCTTCTACTGAAGATGAATTATAACCAATAGGAGTTATATAATGTTGTGATTTCTTAAGACATAAATGTGTTGTATGAAATTCGGTTAATGAGAGGGAAGATTCTTGTATATGACCATCAAGATTTGAAAATAAGATGTCTCATTCATTAGCATATATGATAGGAGATTACCTTTGAAACTTTTGAAAGTTAGATTGTGAGTGTTACTTTCTATTTCATATTGATAATCTCCTTTAGTTTCTTCATTTTTATCAACATTTTTTTTTCAATTATTACGATTAAGATGTTGACAATAATGAAAATAAAGTGACCCTAGAGGATACATACATTTACGATAGTTACAAAATATTGTATGAAATTTCTATAAAGAGGAAATTATACCATAAGGGAGTTTTATATATAGTTTCCAAGCATCACCTTCCAAGGGCATCTTGAAAAGTTTCATAAGAACATCCTCATTGTGTACTTACATTTGTAGAATGTAGTTGTATAATTCTATGAAGTGTCTCCCTATATAATCATCCTCGGCATGTAGAAAATGGGGTAGGTAAGCATCTCATACGTCTTTTTCTGGTAACTCATGTTGAGAACCTGCAATATCAGAGGAACTCTAAGGAGAAAAGCGTGAAGAAATCCATGAAGAATCTAATGAAACAAAATTAACAATAAAAATAAACTAAGGAGTAGCTAGGTAAACAAATAAACAATAAATATTTACCTTAAACCCTTTAAGTCATGTATAACTAAGATCTTTTCCCCCAACAGATGATAGATTTAACCAAATAATCATGTTACTAGGAAATCAAGACTTTAACAATTTTTTCCCTAGTAATGTCGCCATAATAATGTTGGTTCTTAGATTATCTTGGTAACTGGAAACAACCAAAGAAGACATTTTCTAAGGGTTAGAAACCCTCCAACTTTAAGTGACAAGGGTTGGACTTTCTTTCACCACAAAGGGTGCATTCCTAGTTAATGGAATTTAAATAGATTTTCTAATTGCACACATAGATATGGCCGTTATGTATATGAAAGTGTGTCATTTAAAGAAAGATCAGTTATAAGGCTATGGGTGAAAGGGAGACTTATAATAACATGGTGCTTGCGAGTCGAAGGAATAATTCAAATATGCAATCTAGATAATTGGTAATGGCACATAAATAAAAATAAAGACAAATGAAGGTAAATAAAAAAACCAATATAAAGAACTTAAGAATTTTGAGCATTGTACTATTTATTCTAATACAATTGAGACATAAATCAATATCATGTATTGTATTACTTCTCAATAGTTCATAAACAAATAATAGAAATCACACAATCTGCAATAGTATATATTAATAGGGAATGAATGATTTAATTATAACAACAAACCAACCATGATCAATTCACTTATTAACTTGTTAATATTCTTGAAATAAACTAATAAAAGTAACTAAAGAGAAAATAATTGTTGTCATTTGACAAAAAATGTCATACACTAGTGCATACAATCAAACAATAATTGAATTATATACTATATTCAATATATTCTAATAATATTAATATCAATGACAATTGATAAACTCGATAAACCTTCAATGGATTGCAATTGATCAAGTGAACAAATAGAGCATAGATTTAAATAAAAAATAGAACAAAATTAAGAAAAAAACAAAGACACATAATTAAAAACAATTACTTAGAAATATATATAATAGAGCCTCCAAAATCTGTGCATATTGATCCATATAGTAGGTCTAATCAGAACCTAAAGTAGAAGTCATAAGCCCCTTTCTAATGAGAGAATAAAGTTATTTTATACAAAGGTTCCAATAACTATTATGATGATTGTTCCTTAACTACTTAGTTAAAAATCAAACAATTATTTATTTTAAAAATCATTATTCAAAAAGGTTTCTCGTCTATTGCAAATGGTCAAAAACTTTATTTCTTTCCCTTTTTACTTCAAACTTGATGACTCCATGAATTATTTGCTTGAATGATTTTAATAATCTCCTCATATAGTTTCTTATGGAAGTAATTTATTCTAGAATATAAACATTCCCTAATTAACAACATGAATAATACAAAATAAAATCATACAGGTAACTAAATAAAATATAAACGAAATAGAAAGTTTGCACTAGTATAATCTTTAAAATTATTATCGTAATTATAGAAGAATTGTCATGCACTAGCACATCTATTCAGAAAACACTTCAATTAAATGATTTAATACGTAGATTCTAGATAATATGCATATCAATTACAATATATCAACCAATAAACCTTCAACAGACTACAATTGATCAAGTCAAAGAACAACATAGAGATTTAAATTAGAAACACATAATGGAAATAGGAGAAAATAAAGTCCCATCAATAACTTTTTTTACTAAGAAATATATATAATCCAGCCTGCAAAATATCTATGGATTGATCCATACAATAGGTGTAATAAAAAGCCAAATGATAAGTTTCACATCTCCCCAAGGTAACCCCTTTTGAATAAGAATATAAATGTATTTGATACAAAGGTTCTGATAACTATTCTAATCACTATTTCATAACTACTTAATTAAAAGAAAACAAATATTGATTTCAAAAACCATTATTGAAAAAGAATTGCCATCTCTTCTAAATGTGTTGGGGGCAGGATCCCCCAAGGGAAGTTTGGGGCTTAGAGCCAAGATTTTGGTCCAATTTTGTAATTTCAATGTAAAGACTGTGCATTTTGTGGGCATGCAGCACGCAGTTGTTAAAGAGTTGTGGGGTTGTCTGCCCTTATTTTGATAATCTAATGTTGGTTGTAGAATACCTACCCATGGTTTGTATGCCATGGGATTGTATAAATAGAGCGAAGCTCTAAATAGTGAAAGGCATATAAGGTCTAAGCATTGAAGATATATGTGAGATAGCTTTGCAGTGTAAGTCTAGTTTTGGGTCGTAGCATAGGAAGAGGTGCTACCGCTGAGTGTGAGAAACCATGCAGCTAAATACATAGGGCGAGTCGAGTCTGTAATCATCGGGAACTATTAATAAAGATAAGTTTCCTATAAATTCAATGTCCTATTTCTTGTTTATGCATCTGTTATATTGGGTATGAATTTCACTTCTAATGCTTGTATGATGCACAAATGTGTATAACTATTGGTTAAGTGAATGCAAGTAAGAACATCCATTTTCGTAAAGCTAACTAAGATACGCTATTAAGATAAGTAAGATAGTTAGCATAGTTTGGGAAATATCATAGTTCACAACCCTAGCAACATGAAAGTACTTCAGCCCTTGGTTAGGGTTGCATGAAAGCCAATGGTAACACTTTGCGAAGGTACTAAAGGATAGAAAAAGAGTGGAGCAAGCGACACGAAGGTAGGTATAGTTGGAATAAACCAACATCACAACCATCTCAAGGGTGCAGAAAATTGGTTCCAACATCCCCCTATATTGCATTGGGTGAGACTTTAGTCTGCGCTCCACGGGCTGATGCTGAAAGGGCCAGTAGTGTAGGGATTTATTTGGCTAACTAACATTGAACTTCGTTTATGCCCCCTCAAGCCAACAAATGGTTTCGTTGCCATGATTGGAATCTACATAATAGATGTGTTATTTCATATCATTGGAATCTAACTAAGAAAG
The DNA here is from genome assembly GCA_000404065.3 of Pinus taeda. Classification (NCBI taxonomy): domain Eukaryota; kingdom Viridiplantae; phylum Streptophyta; class Pinopsida; order Pinales; family Pinaceae; genus Pinus; species Pinus taeda. Next base: position 30,579 of record APFE030341362.1, read on the forward strand.
AAATCGAAGGTTGGTTGGACAGAAGAATTCAGGAGTTTGCGGCATAGCAAAATAGAAACCCATGATTGTCAGCAGAATAATGGTTAGATAGCTAGCTATGTACGGAGATCCACGAAATGTTTTTCATGTCCTTCCCTACCTAGCTAAACGAGTGGATTGCGAAGCTAACAAATAGCTATGGAAGGTGGAAAATTGATGGTCTTATTATGCTGATCCCAGAGCTAGTACGAATATTAGAAGCATCGAAGGATAAGATCACATGTGCCATCGATCATTGGTTCGATTGCATTATACGAGGACCTTTTTACTGGGTTCGTGGTCGACACCTCAATCAGCTACAGCGAGGCAAAGAAATTCTTCTTCAAAGGACTAGGCGGTAAACACGTAAAATCTTTGAATACTTGGATTAAAATGTTGTTGTGAGAAAATTGGGTTATGCAGTTACCTTGATGTTTGGGTCTATGCAAAGGGGAAGAATTTATAGGAACGAAGGAAATAAGGGTCCAGAGAATAGCTATAATATCCCTCCCTTAATAAATAATAATAACTAATAAAAATAATACAAAATAATAATTAATAATAAAAAAAATGAATAATAATAAATAATAAATAATAAGGAATAATAAATAAATCACTTGATAATAATAATAAAGAATGGATAAATGATAAATGATATTAAAAAATTAATATAAAAAAAATAGAGTAATAAAAATAAAAATAAAAATAGTAATAACCATATTTTAAGAAATAAAAGAGGAAATTATCAAAAAAGAAGGAAAGAAAATTAATGATATTAATAATTATAAAAATAAAAGGAGGGTGTGCATGTGGTTCCCCTTCGAAGGGACACATGGAGGGTGTGCATGTGGTTCCCCTTCCAAGGCTTTGTTCTATTTAAGGAATGATGAGGAGGATGGGAGGGGTTCGATCATTATGGGGTTCTATCTTCATTCTCTTGGGAGAATACTAAGACCTAGGAATACTGGTAGTAGTCGTTGATTAAGGGCTCGGGGGTGGCCAGTGGTAGCAGAATTGGCACTGAAAGCCAAACTATCGAGTGAGATGGAGGAACACCTGCATGACCTAAAAGAGTGAAACAAGACACTGTCAAACGAGTTAGAGGCTTATCCCAGGGAAAATAAAACCAAAAACCGAGGTACCGAAGAAACGATTACTTCTCTTCAGAACCGCAACAAATAATTGGCAGAACAAGTGCTGAAGATATCAGAACGATATCATGTCTTTAAGAGGAAATCAAAAGACCTGCGAGAACGGAACATCGAATTGAAGAGGGAGATAGCCCACCTCAAAGCTTCCATACTGAAACAGGAAAATTTTACAAGTGGTCTGGCATTTCAATGACTTTTTAGGTGTAAACTTACTTCGTGACATA